>CM034361.1:34354382-34521055 GCA_019925275.1 Mytilus edulis | reverse complement strand
TTCACGACATTTTATTGTCATATTTCATGAAAGGCTTAAAATGTTAAGTCTTCTTAAAATTAACATTTATGATCTTTCATACCATAAAAGTTTACAATCAAGACAACAGTTTTATATTTCTTTTGAATAAATATTTGAAAACCTAGACAGTATGATAATAATATGTTCCCATAGTTAGCCTCCTATAATATGAACCTACCTTGTGGGGCTCTTTTTCCTTTGTGCTCAATTAAAGATAAAAGCAGGACGTATTTTTTATCTTTCAGTACCAAAATAAATCCTGGAATCCAGTCGGCGGATTCTTTCTTGCAAAGAATGTTAACCAAATCAGAATTCCTCTCTCTGTTTGGTTTGTCTGTATACACAACTGTGTCGTGCTCATCCAAATCAAGGACGTAGTATTCCAACAGAGGGTCTATTATATCAGTGTTCTCTAATTCTTTCACAATATCTTCGAAATGCTCATGGATGTCTTTTATGTCAATATTGTGGGTAGTTAAAGGCGGGACAAATTTATCTGAATGAATTAAAAAAAAGTATTATTTATTGATGATTATGTCATGTTTTAGTATCTTCTATCTTATTACCTGATTAAAGTTTTAAGACCAGAGAAAAGATGGAGATTGGCATATTGTAAATCCGTATTTTCTTGAAGAATATATGTAACCGGGGCTCATACATGATAAGCGTAACCTTAAATAAGTCCCGTTTGTCCATTTTCCGACTTGACAGAATGTCAACATTCGCATTCACCGCCATTTACATCACTAGGTTTATTACCGTCAGTGACCTAATGACATGAAATCAGCATCCAATCAGTTTTACTTAATTTGCCAACCATTGAGATTTTGGTCATTCATGTATGTTTCTTGCACAAATGCATGAATGTCAACGTATATTTTCGTTTCATGCTTTACCAATTGTACAGAATCTAGACGCTACCGTGTTTTATCTCAAAATTGAAGAGTTAAAGTGCTACCATTGGTCAAGAATAATGTATTCGAAACGGGCTTGACTTTCATCTACCGATAGATGGCGCAACATTGTTATCACAATTGTTGGCTTTATCTGCAAAGGGTGGAGAGGAGGGAAGTGGATCGTAACCCTTGGCTAGCGAAGATGGACTTGGGTGAGAAAGAAGTATACAAACGAGTGCATAACCGTCTTCAAGGAGACTGAGGCACGCTACCCAGTGGCGGATCTAGAAATTTTCATAAGAGGGGGCCCACTGAATGCCTAAGGGGGGCCGATTCCGTCACGCTTCAGTGATTCCTTATATAACCAACCAAAATGTTTTCTGAAAAGGAGGGGCCCGTGCCCCTTACCCAACCCCCCCCCCCCCCCCTAAATCCGCCTCAGCTACCAGGGCGTTGACTCCTGCTACTAATGAAATTACCAGAGAAAACCAAATACGCCGCGATCGATGCAACCAGTAAATTACACGTACCTTTGATATTGTTTGCATCCCCGATGAATTCATGGATCTAGCCATTTTAGACGTTTACTACGATGTTGACAAACTATTAACGTACTAACATTGTTTATTTTATTTAAGAAATAATTCATGGCAGCCGTAGATTTGTTTTCCTTTAACCATAGGTTGGGCATTTATATTTGATTATATTACCCTGAGCGTTAGCGTACACCGAGAACGCGAAGGCACATTTCACAGAAGACAATTTGTACATAGTGTGAAATCAGTCAGAGATTTTTCGGTGATACCCTTTGGCTGAAAACATCTATTTTTTGTAAAATGATGATAATAACATAGAACAATAAAAAAACAATACAACATAGATATATTTAGTAAAACATTAAAAAAAGATTCATTTTGTAATTATTGCTAATTAAAAAAGAAAATCACAAAAATACTAAACTTTTTGAGATAGAATTACCTTTGAAAGCTCGCAGATCTTCAAGAATGAATGTTGCTTGGATACTCTCACTCTGCAAGCACTTCAGGAAACAATTGCAAACTCCTTCACCCTTTCTTAGTATATGTTTTAGGAGGCGGTCTGTTTTTCTGTGTTTTTCTCGTGTATCGCTTAACTCTGCTAACTTGCTGTCGGAGAAAATATCCGCCGCAATGGCCTGTATTTCCTCGACAACTAGGTCTGGATTTATATGTCGTTTTGTATAACCAAAATTTTGTTGGATTTTTTTACTACATATACCTGCGTTAAAGGAAATAAAAGTTTACTTTTATATTAATAAAGTTTTTTTATAAATGAATTAATTACCAAATAATAAGGCAGGGCATGAATTTGCATACAATTGGCTTCAAATCATTCAACACTTTGAATATATACTTTATAATTAATTTGGGTAAATCATCAACATGTTTATACGGTGAGCATTTCGTATTGAAATCCATTAAACCAGAAATTTATTGCAATTCTCAAAACAAAACAAAAAGCGTTTGTACACAATCCTCTATAAAATGCATAGTATATAGTTAAAGAAGTATGAGATATTTATATCGAAATGATCACAATTATACATAAGAATATGTAAGTCCTGGAAATGACAGACACATATAAATATTTATCACCACTTATCCAATGAAAAGCATTTCACAAGCTGTTTTTGACACAGTGAACGTAAATCAAAATCTAACATATTGAACTAAATTGCTGCATTGCGAAAGAAAATAAAAAATTGTTTAATTTAGATGTATTTAAGCAACGAATGCATCAAGTGTATAATATATCAAGAGGTAGTTATGTCACCCGATTTATTTATTAACTATCAGAAGTAAATTGGTTTGTTGTGTTCATGTTAACTTATTTAAGCATAACAATAAGTGACTATGCGAAGTGAGAGATGTATAATAACACTAACTTGTACTTTAAATTAAAATATATTTTCATATTTTGACCATGCAATCGACACTCAGACTTAGTGCACGAAAGGTTTAGGAAAGATTAATAACAAAAATTCTCCGGAAAACTCAAAAAAAATAAACATGATTATTCATATATTAAAGTTTTCAGAATTTAAAATAACTTCAACAATCAATAGCAACTAATGAAGATATTATTGCGTAGACAAATATATCTACATACCTTTGAATATCACAGATACGTGAAGCATAATAGTACCAGGTGTATGCGGCAGACTGAAAATACCGGAATCTTCAAAAAAAGAATTAACAAATGCAAGATTTAAATTTATAAAATCTGCCAACCATAAAAGATCTCTATTAACAGATTAAGAGATCATAGACATAAAAAGACGATGTATTTGTTTGCAATGTTTTTTTCTGATTGTTGTTTGTTTGTTTAAATATTGATGTAAAAAAATATTTTGTTTAATATTTATAGCTTAGCCTACATTAAAGTCATTGGGTTTTTTTTCTTGTTTTTCTCCAGTTGTTTCACATTCTAGTATCCAGCAGCCATTTAATGATTACTATACGGTGAAGGTTTTGTTCATTGTTGATTGGTTTTACTAAACATGTAATTATTGCTTCCTTCATTCTTTGGCATCTTTTTTATAAAGACTGGTGGCTCAGGGTCAAGATATTATGTCGGGAAGGGAGGACAAGTAAACCTGAGGACAAATTAGAAACAGAGAGAAGTGTATCAGCGTAATGCGAGATGTATTTTCCTACTTTTTTACAATATATCTTATTGAAAGATCGTCCACTGGACATATTTTCATATCACCAGAAGCTGAAAATGTAGTTCAAATGATGGTATCGTCTTTCAATTTTTTATATAATTGTTGTCTCTCTAAATTAGCCAAATGAGAAATGAGAAGCTAAGAGTTACTCCAGATACAAGTTTGCCTCCTTTCCCAATGTTATTAGAACATAATTGAAAACGGCAATGGTAAACGACTTAACAATTATGATCTTAATCGACTTGTTAACTTTCTAAATTTAAAACTTATATTATTAGTTACACAGTGTGCAATTGTCCTAATACGAGAATTTATCGGGTCAATAAAATTCATATCGGTTCGCCTCACCCGATATGAATTTTATTGACCCGATAAATTTCGTATTAGGACAATTGAACACTGTGTAACGAATTTATCCTGATTTTGTTATATTACATATTATTATATTGAAATTAAATTTTAGAACAACATCAACAAATGTATTTTAGATATTTAATCTAAAACTATGAAAAATAAAAAAAATATTATGATTAAAGCAACTTTTTTTTTTTTATTAGGTCAATGGTATAAGGGAGATAATTTCAATTGACGTAATAAATAAGGGAGATAATTCCAATTGACGTGATAAAAAATTGTACTGAAATTTATTAGGACAATATCAGCCAATCAAATTGCGAGAAATTACTCTAAATCAGGATAAATATACTTATTAAATACGTTGTTGTTGTCTCATTATTTATTACATCCCTCATCTCATTTCTACACCCAGCAAGCATATATGTATGTAAATGATGTGTACATTTACAACAAGACAGAGGACTAAGAGAGGGCGTGTTTTACATAAAAGTTCGATAGTGATTATCATTTCTGTACATTAAAAAAACCTCGTGTATTGTGATTAGTCATCCTTGCTTAACATGTTAATACCAACGTGAAGGTACAACCGCTTTAACCAAAATTAAGCTGATTTTGATAAGCTGTAGTTGAAGGAAGGGATAAGGCGGTTGTGTAATGGTATAGGCGGAGTTGGCATAGAAGTTCATATTAGAAATAAAACGATTAACGTAAATGGCTACGTTGACCAAGTGTATTAAACACATTTGTAATTTTAACCATATTTAAAGTGAAACAATTAATGTCATGGGTACTTGAACGTGATTGGAAATGTCAATTTGTTTTTTAGTATATCAGATTTCTTTTAAAGATTGAAATGTAAAAAAAACTGTTCTGTAATATTGAAGAAAATATAAAAACAGAATATTTTCAGTTTTCAACATCAACTCTACTTAAAACGTATTGAACAAAACGAGAGAAAAAAACAACACTACAATTCGTTTCTGTATCACATGTAAGTCTACTTACCATCAGATATTTGTGATACACCTCTGGTTGGTGTTGCCTTTGGGTTCTCATCTGACATCGATATTTCTACATTTCTATGGAAAAAAGATACTTCTATTTCATAATTATTCTTTGGGAATTTACATTTAAAACAGAACACTAAACATATCAATTTAAAATGCTAGATTGTATTTTAAAATAGAGTTAAGTCTGTGATAACATGAATTATTTATTAGTTGTTTTTGCCTATGGACATGCTTTCAGAAACTGCAAGTTCCAAGTACACTATTTCGATATTTCGTGTCTATTTTTTTATATATTAGTTGCTTATGTTTCACATACAGGTCTTTTGAGTTGAGATAGATACTCCTTTTTTACCCATTTTGTTTTCTTATGTTGTGTTGAACACTTATATACCTGTTTACACATGTCATATTCTTTATGTGCCTTTGCCAAGTTAAGAGCCTGTAGTTCAGTGGTTGTCGTTGGTTTATGTCCGTAATACTTGCTTTTCGTTAATTTTTTTATTATAAATTAGGCCGTAAGTTCTCTTGTTTGAATTGTTTCACAATTTTCATGTCGGTTTCTTTTTTTGCCGACTATACGGTATGGGTTATTCTCATTGTTGACTGTGTATGTACGTCGCATATAACTGCTAACATCCACTTCAATCGAACCCTTTTGGATAGTTGTCTGATTGGCATTCTTTCCACGTAGTCTGATTTTTACCTGACCTGGCCCGAAGGGCCAAGTTAGCTTTTCTAATCATTTTGCGTCCGGCGTCCGTCGTCGTCGTCGTCCGTCGTCGTTAACTTTTACAAAAGTCTTCTCCTCTGAAACTACTGGGCCAATTAAACCAAACTTGGCCACAATCATCATTGGGGTATCTACTTTAAAGAATGTGTCCTGGGACCCGGCTCACCAACCAAGATGGCCGCCATGGCTATAAATAGAACATAGGGGTAAAATGCAGTTTTTGGCTTATATTAACTCAAAAACCAAAGCATTTAGAGCAAATCTACCTGCCCTGAAATTTTCAGATGGATCTAACCCGTTGTTAGGTTGTTGCCCCTGAATTGGTAATTTTAAGGAAATTTTGCCGTTTTTTGTTATTATCTTGAATATTATTATAGATAGAGATAAACTGTAAACAGCAATAATGTACAGCAAAGTGAGACCTAAAAATAAGTCAGCATGATCAAAATCAGGTCAAGATCTATCTGCCCTGAAATTTTGTCATGACCAAAATGGTCAATTGACCCCCAAAGGAGTTATTTTCCTTTATAGTCAATTTTTAACAATTTTCAAATTTTTACTAACATTTTCCACTGAAACTCCCTGGCCAAGTTCATAATAGATAGAGATAATTGTAAGCAACAAGAATATTCAGTAAAGTAAGATGTACAAACACATCACCATCACCAAAACACAATTTTGTCATGAATCCAACTGCTTCCTTTGTTTAATATTCACATAGACCAAGGTGAGCGACACAGGCTCTTTAGAGCCTCTAGTTAACTTGAATTAATGAACGTATTCAGATTTATTAACATGCACAACTAATTTGACAACAAAAGTTTGAGCAATATGTTTTAATCACGTAGTCAAAATTTGAAAAATGCTGAAATTTCTTGGAAATTGAATATCAAAGGAATCAAAAAGCCTAATTGATATACCTTAAAGATTTTAAAGAAATTTAACAAATCAAAATTTACTCATATTATTATTCTCCACATAAGTTGCTATTGCAGACAATTCTAATAAAATATTGCAAATATTACATCTTTTTGTAAAGTTTTGCATTGACATACCAATAACAAAAAAAAAAGTTTCTATGCGTAAAAATATATTTTCCAGCTGAATTTTACGTACAATTATTTGAATTAAGAATGTCCACATTTCCGAAATGCAGTTGATCCTTTTTTAAGCCATGCATGTATGACTTTGTCTAATGCTCGGAAATACGACAAAGGATTGAAGCAACATAAACGTGCACACACGAATCTGAAGCAACATCAACGTACACACACAAATCTGAAAGTGTTACTCTAACTTCCAAGTCTTTTTGAAAAGGACCAAAGTGTTAAATGTATTACGCGTGTTTCGTCATAAAGTTCATGTTTCTAGTATTGTTATGGGTAAGATCCTGTGAATATGCATTTAGCTTCAGGTATCATGAAAATTATCTTTAACTTATAATTAAGATTGCATTTACGGCACTGCTGATCCTTCACTCATCGAAATTTTAATTGATGAATTTTTTACTCAGTTATGATATGTGACTGACTTTTCATTTTGCTATAAACAGTATTTTAGCTTTAAATGCAGGGTATCATATGATAAACCCTTTAAACTTGGAGAGATTGAGCGTGAATCTGAAAGGAGATAAAGATGAATGCTTGCATAATTAAATAAAAAGTGTGCGGCTAGTGTATAACAAATTATACCGTTGAGGAAGTAAGGAAAGAGATAGTGAGAAGAGAAAACCACGCCCTTCACACCTATAATGACGTAGTGGGTCCAGCCAGTAACTATACTGTGAACATTAAATATAAAATTATAAACAAGCAACAACAACAACAACAAAACACACAAATATGTCACGGAGAAAAATAGGCCAAAAAAATAAACGAATATATAATAGTCATGATAGTGCAATATGATACAAGAATAAGGAATAATGGGGTCCAATAATATTAAGAAAAGATAATAATGAGGCCATTTAATATAAAGAATAACATGCCAAGAACATCCTGGCTAAAAATTCCGGTAGACCTCCTACGTACGGCACTCAATAAAGTAGTTAAAGATTTGATGTCATTCAACAAATTAATTTATAACCTTTATGTACGTGTCGCTTAGAACACGGCCATATACCAAATGGTCAATATTAATCATCCATGTAATTTGCTCTATGGGATATTTGCTGAATTTCAACGGAGGCAATTTCTTGGCATGGAGAATAAAGGGGTCCAATAATATTGGGAATAGAGAAGAATGGGGTCCTATAATATAAAAGAATAGAAAATAAAGATGTGCAATAACATTAAGAATAGAGAATAAAGGGGTGCAATAATATTAAGCTAGAGAATAATGGGCTGCAATAATTTAGAGAACAGAGAATAATCAGTGGGATGCAATAATATTAAACATAATAAATAATGAGATTCAATAATTTAAAAAGTGTTTAAAAGTACAAAGGGGTGCAATAATAATTTGATGTAGAACAATAGGCTGCAATAATGTAGAGAATAGAGAATGAATAATGGGATTTAAAAATATAAAGAATAGAGTACAAAGGGGTGTAATAATATAAAGAAAAGAGAATAATGGGAAAACAAATGAAGAATAGAGAAAAATAACCTAAACAATTAAAATGAAATGAAGAATCCCCAACCAGACCCTCATACATTTGTATGTTGTTCCAGCTATTGTATATATGTATATTTATCATGTTTATAAAAATGAATATACAATGTACTTCAATATTGGGATCGGAATTAAATTCATCACTTTGTAATTGCATAGTAAATGTAAAAAAAACTTTCGGTTTGTCCTCCAGTAATTTGAAATTTTGTAACTGTTAAAGATTATTTACTTTAATGCGATTACACCCTTACCTACAGGTTAAGATATAAAACATACATTTCTGTGAGGGTTATTAAAACTGGCAAAAACATGAAATTTCGTGTATTTGATTCATTGAATCATTTAAATAAAATAACGTCGTTAAAATCTACTCACTCATTTTCCTGTTAAGTAATGAGTAAATATGAATTTACAGTTTCAGTTTTCATAATACGTAAAGAACTTCCTTGTTAAATGTATAAAGGGAGATAACTTCAGTTCAATATGATAAGAACGTGTCATATGGTTATCAAAACAATAATAAACAAGTCAATGTTTTGCAAGTTTTAGTTGAAAATTTGTTGTTATAAGTCATAGAACAAAGATACCGATCGCTAGGGAGAATTCAAATCGGAAAGTGCCTTAAATCAAATGGCAAAATCAAAAGCTCAAACCGTCAAATGAATGAAAAACGACTGTCATATTTGTCATATTTATACTGACATGGTTCAACCATTTTCTTCTGTAGAAAATGTTGATTGAACATGGAATTAAAGCTAGCTAAACCTCTAACCTGTATGCCAGTCGCATAAAATTCAATTATATTGGCAACAATGTTTGAACAAACAAATATACATAATTGGGAAACATTTAACAATACCACAAATAGTGGAAATCATATTGCTATACTCACTGCAATCAACACTGTTATAATCGTATAATTTTAGTATATAAAAAAGGTCAGAAAAGAAGAAAAAATTGCATAAAGACAAGTGAACCAAGCACAAATCAAAGACAAGAACGCAAAAAATGACCATAGCACAACAACACATTGGCTGGATGCATAAGAATCAAGCCACACCAAAAAAAATATTATCCGATGAAAAATCAAATCAAATCAACTAATTTTATTGGTGTAAATTCCTATACAGAAATGATACCAGCTGACATTTACAAAAATACAAATACAAATACAAAAATAAACAAACAAACAAACAGACAAACAAAAAACAACATATTTTCTCAATGATAAGAGATATTATATTTTTTTTTTTTACATTGCGTGGAGGTGTTATTCATACAATATTATTAATTTAAGCTTACAATCAGCTTTAATACTATAAAAGCTCTTAACAACATTATGCTTGCTTTAAATGAATGTTCAAATCATACATATCGCTTATTCCAGCTACACTTACAGTACTAATGTCCGTATCATTACTTTTCAAAATGAAACTAAACTTATCTTGTTCACTCATATTAACAAAAGATAGAACTATATCACTTAAATAACAAAAGAGTACATTTTTATTAAGTTCTAACGCTTTACATTGAATGAGAAAATGGATCTCATCTTCAATTCCATCCTTGCAAATTGGACAAATTCTCTGTTCTAAAGGTGTTCTAGTATAGTTGGCCTATCTACCAACTTCTATTAGTAATTTACAATTACTAATTCTGATTTTAGGAAAGTGTAAGTTTTCATTGTATGCCTTCTTTACCACACTCTCACTGTCCATATTAATGATATAAAGCCAAAAATTAAATGTATTTTAAGGGCTGACAATGAAAGTGCATGGGAATACACCTAATTCAGAAAGTACAGCATTATTAACAGCACCTTTATTTACACCCAATAAAAATTTGGCAAATTTTATTTGAATTTTATTCGAACTGAAGTTTGCATAGTTTGACTCGATGGTAGTATTTTGTTTCACTAAACTAATAACAAACTTCACTGCTATATAACAGAATAGGTTTAACGCTTGAATCAAAAAGCTTTAAACACGGGGGGGGGGGGGGGGGGGGGGGGGTAACTTCCTATTATTGGGTATACGGGGATGTGCCTAAAATATGGGGTCATAATTTTGCGAGATTTTATATAAGAATGACCCTCCTTTTTAATGACATCCTATATTAAAATGCATTTACGTTTGATAACTGTATATTGATTTGGGGTATAAATAAATTTGGTGTATTTACTGTCTTCTGATTGGTTAAAATTATTAGTTTTATTTTCAATGTTGTCAATTTTTATGGCGACACGCCCACTCTGACGTTGTATATTCATACGCCAACTTGTGTGTACGTTGTTATTGTTTTAATATAATTAATATAAAGAGTTCTTTGAGTCTTATTTTTGATAGAAATTTATTTATAATGAATGGCAATAATTTATTTTGATGTGAAGAGTCAAAAATTAGTTTTATGGTTCAATAAATTCAAAATGAATAATAGCCATTCATTAAATGATCTACATATCATATATAAATATGCTATTGAGAATCTTACATTATTAATGGTCAATTATTATATTAAATTTAATCAATTCATTTGAAAGTTCACCTTTCAAATAAGTTCCCAAATGAACCCCGGAAATTTGTCTCCTGATTTGATCTTCAATAACGTTTTGACGTCATATTTTAGATATTGTATATACGTATAGATCATTCTTTTCTAGAAAGTTCTCTAATCTGGTAAATAATATTTTAAAGAAAAAATTACCTAAACAGCTCGAAAGATATATACCCCTGTAGTTTGAAGGATCATTAAAACACCCTCCTTTAAAAATAGGCTTGATTAGGTTTTCTCTCCATACAGAAGGAAAGATTCCACTTTTAAATATCAAATTAAAAATCAACACATATGTTTTAACTTATTTACCACATGACACTCTAATCATTTCATTTGTTATACCATCACAACCAGCAGACTTTTTTTAACTTTAAGTCTTTTACAACCTTTAACACCTCCTCCGCAGTAATATTATTATTCAAACAATCATTATTACAATCAATACTACACATGTTTTCATCAAAATTATTACAATGTTGAAAATTCATTAAAGCTTTAAAATACTTCAACCATTCATCATGTGAAATATTGGAACTAGGGTCTTCCTTTGTTTTCTCCTTTAATAAATTTGCAGATTTCTAAAATTCAAAAGTGTTTTTCTCAGATAGGTCAAGAATATTTTTTTAATATTCTATTTTTATAGACCCTATGTTTTTTACGTACAAGCTTGTTGAAGTTTTTTCTCTCTGTAAACGATTTTAATCTCAAACTGGAATCCCAATGATTCCTACCTAAAGTTCTACAGAGAACTTTTATATGCCTATATTTAGCATCACAGTCTTTGTCAACCCTTGTTTTTTTTTTTATTTCCTTCTTTTTTGTTTATTATTCAATTTTGATTCAAAGGAGTAGGTCAAGTTACGAAAGATTTTGGACACTTTTTAAACACTTAAGTGTCTATTTAAATTGATTCAATTAGTTTCTGTAAAGAATTTTAACTGATTTAGTAATTAAAAACGCTCCGATTCAAGCTTAAATATGAAAAATCTATCAATATGCCAAAAAAAACGTCACTTTTCAGATGTTTTTTGTAAAAAAAATGAAAGTGGCCGCATCCGTGTTTATCCTCAACCTTAATATATGTTATGTATTATTATCAAATACAACTTACATTTCAATATAATGAATGAACACGAATGCGGCCACTTTCAATTTAGACGGAAACCGTTTAAAATTTTACTAAAATGCTCAAATTGTGAAGATTTCAGTAATTTAGCATGACTTAATGATGCTAGTACCCGATATATGTGCATTGTTTTGTCAAAAGCAGCCCATATTTATCTAGCAGAAGCATTCTACTTTCCAGTAAACAGCTAAAAGATTACATCTTCATACTTTTGTAAAACTGCTAAATGTTGGGGCCAAAAAGGGGTCTTACTGAACCTACTCCTCTGTTATTTAGGGTTGCTGCTCCCTTTAATAATTTATTAAAATCAGATACCACGACATTCACGTATGTTGTGCTGTTAGCAGCATTCTCGTTTGCTATCAGCTTTTCGGTTTTTGTACAAATATTATTAAAACTATCATAATTTAAATTTTCATGTTTAGGGCCCAATATGTTACTACAAAAAATGTTTACGGTTATTTGACAATGATCTGAATTATTTGGATGAAAGTCTTCTATTCTGAAGTTTAGTATATTTGATAGGAATGTTGAACTACAGATACAATAATCATATATTGAGGTTCCATTGTAACTATGGTAAGTTACTTTCCCTATAGAGTCTCCTAAAGTATGTCCATTCAAAATACGTAACTGGGAACTAGTACACATTTCTAGGATACTTTTTCCATAGCTATTTGTACGTTGTGGTATTTGAGTATTACGTTTAATTTGTACATTATCTGCAATATAGTTAGGTGGAAGAAAATCTTCCAAGTGGTCATTTAGTTCAACGCATATACAATCTATTTCTTTTGATTCAACATGAGCATTCAGATCTCCCATTATCCCGACTTCATCTACTGAGTTAAAATTAGAAATATCAGTCTCAAGTTTTTCAAATATCTCTTTATCCATACCAGTTCTTAATGTATATGATGAATTAGATGATGATATGTACACAAAACAAATATAAAGATCACTTTTAAGACCAAAGTAGGTGTGGTCTAATTTAAACCATAACATGTCACTCAGAGATTTATCAACGAATTTCACACCACCTATGATTGTTCTCTTTACAAAAACAGCTAAACCCCCTCTTTTTCTACTACTTTCAGTAGATCTGCAATTAACAAAACATTTATATCCTTCAAGGTATAATACATCATTAGAAAAAGAATGAGTTTCTGATACAAATACAATATCTGACTTAATTTTTTCTCTCAAATTTTCGTCATTTAACTTGCTCATTTTATAACCATTAATATTTCTATAAAGTCCATGTACATTGCACTTTTGGGTACTTTAATTGTCATAATATTTGATTTTCTTATGAAATTATCTATGGCATTTTTAATCACACAAATGAAAAAAATATAAACGAGTTATAATCTACATATAAAATATCTAATATAAACCTCTCAGTTCTTAGCAAAATAAAATGAAATAAAGATTCTACCATATATAATAATACTGATTAAAGGGAAGTAACTCTAACTTTCCTTTGACTAGACTGAAGTAAAAAAGTACACAACTATATTGTTAATTTTTGAAGCGCTAACTCTAGTCCATGAGGGATTACCCCCTCCTTACTTCTGGACTTTCTGTTTTATCCAGTATATCTCTATTTTTCAATTCTCATCTTCTCCATGTCCCCTCTTCCTGTGATACCCATCCTGACCACCACTTCCTGCACCCTCATTTCCAATGTTCATTATCAATATACCTGTCCAACCCCTAACTCGCTCGGGCGATATCCTGTCAAATTATAATCATATGTATAACCTTTAGAACGAAAAGTTTTTTAAAGATGAAGAGAATATCATGACATAATCTGATGTTTGTATGTATACAAATATCCTCCCTGAAAAGTTCCTTAGTCAAGTTAATGGCAACCGTATCAGCCCGTAGGTCGAAACATGGAGACATAGTCAACACTTTTCAATAAATGCACTTCAAATAAAATTTAAACTGGTTTTTTTTTTTTTGGGGGGGGGGGTTTGTTGTTTTTTTTAGGAAATATCTTTTATTACATATCTTCTGTTTTAACAATTTAGTCGGATTACAGCGTTAGCCCGAGTATCCCTGTTATTAGTTACTGAATTCCAGGGAAAAACTCAGTAAAGTATACTAAATTATTAAAGTGTTAATTATATAACATATACATTCTTTTGAATACAGTGTATACATATTAAGAATAAAATTCCATGGTATAAATCACGTGTTTAAAATTGTTATGTAAAATATATTCCATGATTTTAACAACGCCACGTGTAAGAACTAAAACATGGAGAAAGAAGATTCGACAAAGCAGCAGCCGTTCTGAGGAAGGATTTACCAAGTTATTGACGGAAAATCCATTGTGTGAATGATTTTAAGAAAAACCTGAAAACTCATTTATTCAGATATGCTTTTCATAGTTCTTAAAATATTTCTATATCATTGTAATGTTTTTGAATTTTTTAGCAATTACTTATGGCAAGCCGTTCTCGTCAAAACTATGTTTAAACCATTTTTCGAAAAATTTACACACTGAGAATTACAAAAAAAAACACTGAGATTTAAAAACTTCAATACGAACACTGATAATTGAAAATTACACACTGAGAATTGAAAATTACACACTGAGAATTGAAAATTACACACTGAGAATTAAAAATTACACACTGAGATTTCATAAAGACGCACTGAGATTACAAAAATGAAAAATGCACACTGAGAATTGAATATTACACACTGAGAATTGAAAATTACACACTGAGATTTCAAAATGACACACTGAGAATAAATAAACTGAAAACACACACTGAGAATTTGAAATTACACACTGAGAATTTAAAATTACACACTGAGATTTGTGCGCACTTTTTATGCGCACATATCTAATTAGCATACTTAATCTGAATCTATTACAAGCTTAACACAACAAGGGGACAGAACTCGTTAGTCCTTCGATTTGGTTCCAAATTATTAATAAAAAAAACTTTAGAAATACAGGAACAAGAAAAATACCCACTTACTCTTATTACAAAATATAACCAAATGGTGAAAAACTTTATTAAAATTATAAGAAAACATTGGAACAATCTGCAAAAGAATGCAGTGAAATTTTTACCCAAGTGTCTATTATAGCATATAAACGTAACAAAAGTATAAAAGATTAACTAGCGAAATCAAGGAAACTGTTGGAAGACTTTTGAAAAGGGACCCATGTTTAATTACTGGTAGAAGTAATGATCTGAATTATAGGCAACAAACTTATGAATATGAGCGATGTTAAGTCTTGAAATTTAATACGAATGTTGGTTGAAGGAATCGCATTTCATTATAATGACAAGAGTTCTTGAGATCAAGATATTAATCTGTTGAATTATTCATCTCATGAATATTCATAAGTAATTTGCATATTAATTTCAGTGTGTATTTTTGAAATCTCAGTGTGTAATTAACAATTCTCAGTGTGTGTTTTTCAATTTATTTCATCTCAGTGTGTCTTTTTAAAATCTCAGTGTGTAATTTTGAATTCTCAGTGTATGTTTTTTATTTTTTTAAATCTCAGTGTGTAATTTCGATTTCTCAGTGTGTTATTTTAGGTTTTTAAATCTCAGTGTGTATTTTTGTCGAAAAAAGGGTTTAAACATAGTTTTGACGAGAACGGCTTGCCATAATTACTTTCTTTAATTTTACTTTTATTGGTTATTTAAGGAAAACAACGGCTGTAAAGGGCAGGAAGTTCGGACTGCCATTGGTAAACAGTTGTATGTTGGATAAGGGCAGATGTTTTGTCTTGTAAAAGGTTACCTACGTAACAGAGTTCGTATCAGAGAATTATATCTATCAATAAGAATTTTTAACCACAAAGCTAAATTATAAACGTGACAATTTCTGTTTTCAAACAGAAAATATATAATTTGTGAAGCAATTCAACTACATGACCTGTGCATAGTGTATAACTTCTCAAAACGTGTGTTCACTGAAAGAATTTACTGAATACATAACACATGTACTGTAACACAAATTACTCACTGGACATAACACAAATATAGTAACACAAATTACTCACTACCGGAACACGAAGACTGTCACACATATTACTTACTAGACAGACCACAATAAGTGTCAGACAAATTACCCGATAGACAGAAAACAAACACTGTCACACAAATTACTCACGAGACAGAACACAAATACAGTAACACAAATTACTCACTAAACATAACACAAGTAAAGTAACACAAATTACTCACTAGACCTAACACAAATACATTAACACAAATTATTCACTAGACCTAACACAAATACAGTTACACAAATTACTCACTAAACATAACACAAGCAAAGTAACACAAATTACTCACTAAACATAACACAAGTAAAGTAACACAAATTACTCACTAGACCTAACACAAATACATTAACACAAATTATTCACTAGACCTAACACAAATACAGTTACACAAATTACTCACTAAACATAACACAAGCAAAGTAACACAAATTACTCACTAAACCTAACACAAATACAGTTACACAAATTACTGACTAGACATAACACAAATACAGTGTAACACCAATTACTCACTAAACATAACACAAGTAAAGTAACACAAATTACTCACTAGACCTAACACAAATACAGTTACACAAATTACTCACTAGACCTAACACAATAATTGTCAGACAAATAAACCCGATAGACAGAATACAAACACTGTCACACAAATTACTCACGAGACAGAACACAAATACAGTAACACAAATTACTCACTAAACATAACACAAGCAAAGTAACACAAATTACTCACTAAACCTAACACAAATACAGTTACACAAATTACTGACTAGACATATAACACAAATACAGTGTAACACAAATTACTCACTAAACATAACACAAGTAAAGTAACTCAAATTACTCACTAGACCTAACACAAATACAGTAACACAAATTACTCACTAGACATAACACAATAACTGTCAGACAAATAACCCAATAGACAGGACACAATAACTGTCACTTAAATTACACAAAAGACAGAACACAAATAGTGTCACAAAAATTACTCACGAGACAGAACACAAACACAGTAACCCAAATTACTCACTAGACAGAACACAAATACAGTTACACAAATTACTCACGAGACACTAGACATAACACAATAACTGTTACACATATAACTCACTTGACATAACACAATAATTGTCAGACAAATTACCCGATAAACAGAACACAAACACTGCCACACATATTACTCACTAGACGGAACACAATAGCTGTCACAAATTACCCAATAGACAGAACACAAGTACTGTAATTTAAATTACTCACGAAACATAACACGAGTACTGTTACACAAATTACTCACTAGATAGAACACAATAACTGTCAGACATATTACCCAATAGACAGGAGAAAAGTACAGTCACTCAAATTACTCACGAGAAAGAACACAAACACTGTCAGACATATTACCCAATAGACAGGAGAAAAGTACAGTCACTCAAATTACTCACGAGACAGAACACAAGTACTGTAACACAAATTACTCACGAGACAGAAAACAAACACTGTCACTAATATTACTGACGATACAGAACACAAGTACAGTTACACAAATTACTCACTACATAGACCACAAGTTACTCCACACAAATTTAGTTTAAACATATTTTAAGTACAAATTGGATAAGACACAAGTCAAACAGACTTATGAAGTCTTCTCCATTTAACATTTATAGCAATATAATACAAAAATATATGTATGAGCATGCATGTATAGAATGGTATATCTATTTAGTAAATATATATATAAATATGGATCAAAAGACGGATAATTGAAGAAAAAGAAAACAATAATAATACAGAAAAAAAATTAAAAATAAAAATATATAAATCATTATTTAGAAAACAGAAACACAAAAAAAAAACAAAAAAAACAACAAAAAAAAACAAACAAATAATAATAAAAAAAAACAAAAAAACAAAAAAAAACAAAAAAAACAAAAAAAAACGAAAAAATAAAAAGGACAAAAAAGGAGAAAAGAACTTTAGATGATGATGTGTGTGCGATCATGGTTTGCTACCTAGACAATTTGAAATCTTTCCGAACTTTTAATAAACTCAAAGACATTTTTGAAAATGGTTTGGTTTTGCTCTAGAGAAAGAAGACAACTACCCGAGGTAAGTAGTTCTATGTTAATTTTACAATCATTTGGAAGCCAGCGCAGACTTTCATACATTTTATTTCGTATGTCTGAATATAATATACATTTAAAAAAAGAAATGATAGGAATCTTCACGATTAACACCACAGCGGCAGGAAGGGTCAGAAATAATATTGACCCTATATAGATCATAGTTTAAGGATGATGCAAAACATCGAAGTTGGGTGAGAATTATATTCAATTTTCGATTTCCAAATTCATATTGCTTCGGTACAAATATATTACTCTGAGGATAACGGTTTTTTAGTTCAGTTTTAAATTTATTAATTGATTCCACATCACGAGTTGAATCCTCAAGATTATTCCAAAGACGTATGGTTGATGGAATAAAAGAATCATTAGTTAATGCTAGTCTGCAGAATGGAATAATGATGTCATTTCCATTACGTAGAGGATAGACCGTCATACTTTGTATTTTTTGGGGAATTAAATTTGACAAATATTCTGGAACATTATTATTTTGAATATTATAAAACATTTGGATTTTTCTTCTCTCTCTTCTTTCAGCTAATGTTTCCCATCCAAGTTCTTCATAAATAATCCTTGAGCTTGTGAATATAGGTAACCCCGTAACTATCCTAGCAGCTTGGAGCTGTAATTGCTCCAGTTTATTGACATAACCTACCCCAATATTATCCCAAACCTCACTTGCATACTCAAATAAAGGTCTTATAAAAACTAAATAGAGTTTTTCTAAATTTTTCCTGCTCAGTTTATATTTCAACTTCCTTAGCATATTTATATGTTTAGACGTGCTTAAGATAATATTATCAACGTGGGCATTCCATTTAGCATCATTGCTAAATGTAACCCCTAAATGTTTATGAATATTTGTAATAGGTATATTTTTATCATTGAATATAAAGTTCATTTCTGGGGTTTCAACATTAGAAAATAACATATTTCTGTTTTATCTGGATTAAAAGACATTAACCATTTTTTGGACCATTCGTTCAGCTTTTCTAGATCATGGTTTATCACAGTTTCTATCTGAAAAGCATCACGACCCGCACAGCTGAACGATGTGTCATCTGCGAAGAGTCTGCACAGAGAAATAAGTCTTTCTGCAATATCATTAATATATATTATAAAAAGTAATGGTCCAAGGACCGACCCTTGAGGAACTCCAGCTGAAATACTGCAAAGTTTTGAAGAAGATTGCTTGATAACCACCCTTTGTTTTCTATCACTTAAGTAGCTTCTAAACCATTTTAACAGATTTCCATTTATACCATAAGCCTTCATTTTATGTAATAAACCATCATGCCAAACTTTATCAAAGGCTCTAGAGAAATCGCAAAAAACAAAACAACTTATCTCTTTCTTTTCAAGTGAGTTCAATATGCAATTATATATTTCTAACAGTTGGTGAACCGTTGAACATTTAGGAAGAAAACCCGATTGATACTCATAAATTAATTTAAATCTTTGTAAGTGGTTGTAAACATATTTATATACAACACGTTCCATGACTTTGCCTATGCAACTTATGAGTGATATAGGTCTATAATTGGAAGGTAATGAACTATCCCCCTTTTTAAATAAGGCTATAACATTTGCAATTTTCCAGCTGGAAGGATATTTGCACTGATGCAAGGATATATTAAATATAATACATAATGGAATTGCAATTTTTTCGGGACAAATTTTAAGCATCTTATGACTAATGACATCCGGGCCTGACGCTTTTTTTGGATTTATAGTTTTTATGATATCAACAATTTCACTAGTACTAATCACTATATCATTCAATAAATTGTTAGTTTTTTTGTCGAAATCGGGTAATTGAGCATCAACATCTGCTAGCGATGAAATGAAACAAAAATACTTATTTAGAATGTCGCATTTCTCGTCGTCTCTATCGGCGAACTCCTCAAAACGATCATCATTAAGAATATTTTTTAATGGGGGTATGTTATTAGATCCTCTATTTGGCTTAATAAGCATCTTCATAATTTTCCAATAAGTCTTAGAATCTGAAGCGTTATCTAGTATTATATTTTCCAAGTTTTTCTCAAAATTTTCTTTCGCTTCTTTTTTCATATTATTCACTTTATTCCTTTGTTTCTTATATTTATTAATATCCGTTTCTTTTTTAGATTTAATTGATTTTTTTCGTAATCTATCCCTTATTCGAATTGCTTTTCTGATATTACTGTTAAACCAGTGTTTGTCATTACCACGTATAGTTACTATTTTGGTTGGAATGCTCTCTCTTGCAATGCTGAGGATTTTTTCAGTGAATATAGTGACCATTTCGTCTACTTCCTCAACATTGGAAAAGAGTTCGTTCCATTCAATTGCATTCATCATATTTGAAAACTTTTCAACATCTGTTTTTTCATATAACCATATTTCCCGTTTAAACGACTTTGTTTCGGACTTTGGACATTGTAAAAAAATAATAGAGGCATCGTGATCACTGATGTTAGCTGGTACATTCAGTACATCAGAAAAAGAAAATTGTATAGCATCACTTAATATGATCTGATCAAGCAAAGTACTACTGTGATCAGTTACCCTTGTTGGTTTATTAATTACATTTTTTAAATTAAATTGATGAATTATATCATATAACTTATTATTATTATACGAAAATAAATCTGAATTCAAGTCTCCAGAAATCACAATGTTTTCTGTATACTGATAGCCAAGTTCAATAGCATGATTTAGCCGTGTCCAATATTCAACACCTGACCATTCCGGTCGATAAGTACAACATAATAAAAACGTTTGACCTTTACCTCTGATCTCAACCCAGATAGTTTCGTCAATGTGGTTTTCGAGTACCCCTTTTCTGGTGACTGACATATCATCTTTTGTGTAAATGAGTAGGCCTCCTCCGGCGTTATTACGATCTTTACGGAATATATTTTGTGAAAATGAATCTATCATTAATTCTTCGTTATTTATGTTTGGATCTAAGTGCGTTTCAGTGATTGTTACAATATCAAACTCTTCTGCGAAATTTTGAATGAAATCAATCTTATTTCGTAAACTACGAATGTTAATATTGCATATTGATATGGAGTTATCAGTTTCACGAGAAAAATCGTTTTCATGTTCAATTGGGCCAGGATTTTGTTCAACGCTTCCAATTATAAGGCAGCAACCATTTGAATTTCTGGGGGGGGGGGGGGGGGGGGGGGTATGGTTTTTTTTTGGAAAAAAAAGTTTGTTTCCAGGTTTTGGTGAAAAAAATAATTTGTTTTGGACCCTGAGTAAAAAAAATTGTTTGTTTCACCCTCAGCTGCCACTATATGTAATGCTAAAATTGAAAGAAAAAAATTGTCTTCGGTTTGTCGCTAAAAAAATAGATTGTTCTTCGCCGAAGGCGAAAAAAAAAGTTTGCACAGAAAAAAAAACCATACCCCCCCCCCCCCCCCCCCCCCCCCCCCCCCCCCCCCCCCCCCCCCAGAAAATCAAATGGTTGCTGCCTAAGGATAAAATGTAAAACAAATAGAAGGAATAAAACATTTATGTTTGGATCAAGGCTTTGGAGAAGCGACAAGGAGACGACGAGAAATGAACAACGACAATTGGTAAGTAGAATTTCCGAAAAAGTTTCTCCGTTAAAACAAAAATGATCTGATCCGGAAAAATTAAATTTACATGAATTAAATAACCCTATGGCTACCCTGTATTGTTCAATACAGTTACCCATTAGGTAAAAGTACAACAAACAATAACATGTTATAAGACAGGTTGCCATTCAGGTTACACAAAAAAAGTAGATCACACACATCATCATCCAAAGTCTTACAGGTATTAAATATATATACACAAAGAAAAAAAAAGTACATTGGTAAACAAATTAAATTGAAGGAAATCATTTTCGATTCATAAAATGGGAAAATTAGTTCACAACAAACTTTAAATATAAAGTCCGGGTTTTTTTTTGGTTTTTTTTTTTTAACAAAACTATTCAATACTTTATGCTATTATCTATAGCAAATCTTTTTTAATTGATTTTGATCAAAGCTTTTTAATATATAAAAGGGGTGTTCTGTAGCTGCACATGAAATATACATATAACATCTGATAACATGATTTGAAATTGATTTCTTACAACTATGATAAACTCAATTGCAATATTTGATAGCAGTATAGTTTTATACAGGTATAAATTTTTGGGACAATTATATTTTGTTGTTTATTTAAATTTGCTCCTTGTAACTATAACTGGCATACGGATGCCAGTACAAATATTATTTAAACGAGGTTTCAGGAATTTTATATATTTGTTTAAATTAATAGAAAATAAAAGAAATACCAACAACAAAATCGATATTAGGAAAAGATGTCAAATGGAAAAAAAAGAAAGAAAAAAGTATAACGTGATTTTTTTTTATATACTATTTTTTCATTGTAACATAAGTTTATGAATTTATTCAGACGTTTTTTAAAATTTACAAATTACTCCATAGAAAGAACAAAAGTACTATCACACAAATTACCAACTTTACTGAACATGCGTACTGTAACAAAAATTAGTTACTAGACAGTCAAGTAAGTTACCCTCAGTTTGAACTCATTATGTCCTCACTCAAAATATTTACCGTTTGGTATGGTAACAAATTCTTATTTTTGAGCAATACAATATATTTCGACTCCTTGTTTGGACGATTTAGGGGACATGTTTACATGTATTCATACATTTACTGGATAAGATGAGCCTATTAAATAGGCAAAGGTTGGTGTAATGTTTTAAAAACAGTGTATATAGTTATCAGGCAATGACTACTATACATAAATAAAACATGATAAATTACTCTAATCAGATATATAGTAGTCCATTGTACTGAACAAATTAAATATGATTTTGTTCATCCAATGATAAAATAAAATTATATCATCTAGTATCTGATATTGTTATTTGATTTGGTTTTTTTTGTTTTGTTTTTCTTCCTTTCTTTAAGCTTTTTTTTTAGGGGGGGTTAGTAAATATATAACGGAATAAATTAAGATTAAAAATATAACAAAATGTGTCCATAGGATGCTCCACAAGCACCGTAGGCTATCATTTTTATGTTCAGTGGACTGGGAAATTGGGGTAAAAACTCTAATGTGGCATTAAAATTAGACGGATCATATCATAGGGATCATGTGTACTAAGTTTAAAACGGAATTGGCCGCATTCGTGTTCATCCTTAATATTGAAATGCAAGTTGTATTTTATGATAATAGATTACATATATAAAGGTTGAGGATGAACACGGATGCGGCCACTTTCATATTTGACAAAAACCATCTGAAAAGTGACATTTTTCGGCATATTTGGTAGATTTTTCATATTTGAGCTTGAAACGGATCGTTTTTAATGACTACATCAGATAAAATCTTTCACATTAACTAATTGAATCAAATGAAATAGACACTTAAGTGTTTAAAAAGTGGTCAAAATCTTTCGTCAGATGAACCTGAAATTTGAGGTCAAAATCGATCCTTACGTATACCAGCCCTGCTCCTTTTAAAAACCTGAAGCGGAACAGACGGAAGAACGGACGGACGAACGGACGTACAGTCCAGATAAATGAGGCATAAAAATGGCACACTTCTGACTCTACTTGTAGTACTAAAATATCTTCTCACCCATTTGGATTGACTTTTGTCTACAATGAATAAAACTATACCTAACTATAAACATATTGATCAATGTTTATTATAAACTGATAGTTTACTCAGTAAACACTGTTTTGGTTATCTCCCCTAGTTCACAATAAGGAAGGTAATTGTAACGATGGCGAAGTTGTAAGTATCAGTCATTTACAATTATATATTTTATTACCATTCCTATAATTACAAGATAGACTATGCCATAATTACACGAATGAAAAGGAAGTGTGCCATCAGAAACCAGTATATGAAGAAAAAAATCGACTATAATATATTTACGCTACGAATGCCGTGCAATTTGTGAAATCAATTTGACACGCAAAAAGATTGATATAATATCGTTCCTACTGCTAATGTGTATACTTTGATATTTTCCGTTGGAATCCAATGAATCAACCCGATATCTATCAATTATTAAAAAAAAATGATTAAATCCACCTAATAATAATCAAGTTGCTGTCGAACCATGCCAATGCATCGGAATATATAGCTACATGTATTTACTTGTATATATATATAAACATTCAAAAAGGGTACAACATCACCATAAAATAACAATAAAATGAACAAATGTTACGGATATTTCGGATAACATATATCCTTCTACAGTAATACCACGACGTAGAATGAATCATGTCAATCTATTCTAATTATCACACTATCACAATCTTGAAATGTATACAAACAGATAAAACGAACATCAGAGACGCTGGTACAATTTTAAAAATTTCCAAACACGGCGCATAGACTGCCAAGATATGTCAAAATAAAAATAGTTATTTGTGATATGAACTGGTACAACTCTTAAACTCCAAAGGTGATGACAGTTAAGATGTTACAACAACAACTACGTGGATAGCAGTCCCCCCCCCCTCCCCAAAAAAAAATTTCCCTAACTGATCCAAGTTGGTATAATATTTTAAATTTGACAACGGTAGGGCAATTGCAACAGAAATTACATTATGTAAGCCTCTTAAAAACAAATAGCAGTTAAATAATGATTAGAAAAGTAAGTAAAATTTTATATTAGACATCCATGAGCATGATGAGCTAAATCAAAGAATCCGGTTTAGCCTATAATCTTACCCCTTTAAACACATAATTTCATTGATATACCATATTACGCATACATGAACAAATTCGGCGATAGTTATTTGTGTTTTGTGAAACGTGCATAAAAATTACAGAAAGAAAAACGCATATTTTACATATTATAAGTAACAGATGTTGTTGTCAAAAGGTATAATAATTAAGCCATATTTAAAGATTGGATATATTTTTTGTGAATATCCTGAGATCCCTGTTTTCGTTTGAGTTAATATGGGAAACAATCTAATTTTGAATAAAGGAGTAAGCGTTCATGGTACTTTATAGACTGAACATGTTATTCATAAGTGTATACTTGACGTTTCCTGATTGTTTTTGGAAAGCATTGTTCAGTAAAATGCTCTGCTTCCTTTATTGATTGTTATACTTTAAACATCAGATTAAAACAGTCCGAATATGCGTCATATGATATACAGTTACAGTGTTTGTTAATGAAAAATATTGAAAATGCACGAATCTGATTCTCTCAGAACACAATTTACGACAACGTGCAGTCAAAACTAATAAATCGAAGATAAACTGACAACGCTAATGCAAAAAAAAAGAATATCGAAAAAACGTCAACAAATCACCTTATATAAATCTTAAGTCTGAATCGATGTTCTTGAAATGTTTCAGAATGGCTGGAGCAGTGAAGTAACGGACACTAAATTTTAGGAAAAACTAGGGGAAATGGCAGCTGCCCATGACAAACAGATTCCTAGTAAGTTGATGGTAGCGGCCATTGATTTCGGTACAACATACACAGGATTTGGGTATTCTATGCGAGATACTTATCAGTCAGAGCCGTTGAGAATATGGACTAAACATTGGTGTTCTTCTGGTGGGGGTCCAGCTTTGGTTTCGGAGAAGACCCCATCTGTCCTCCTTCTGAATCCAGATAAAACATTTAACAGTTTTGGTTATGATGCCGAGGATAAATACAGTAACCTTGCTCAAGAAGATGAACATATTGGATGGTATTACTTCAAACATTTCAAGATGACACTCTATCATGAGGTATAAAAATAATAACAATTTGAAATCATTTTCACATCAGCTATATTATTTATAATTACATTCTAAAACCAGATTGACCTTAGATTTAGCCAAATTATTCTAGCAACCTTCTATTTTTAGTTAATCAATAGTCATTCCGTCACATTTCTCCTTTTATGTACTTGGCGACTTTTTAACTACCCTCCTTTTTACTCGTAAGATTTTTTTTTTGGGGGGGGGGGGGTGAGCTATTGGTATCACTGCATACGGTGTGTCGTCCGTTAATATCGTAATCTTTTCTTTACAAATAATCTATTTTGATATTTTAAACGCGTAATCAAATTGTGTCTGCTTCTGTATATATATATATGAGTCTACTTGAAACTGAGTCTGTAATTTTTGTTTAGATCAACTAGATTACTTAAAAGTAATACCAACTATCATGATTAAAAATAGAACATGGGATAGAATTGCAGTTTTGGGCTAGTATCTCTTAAACTATAGCAATGAAAGAAAAACCTGCCAAATGATTGAAATAGTCAACATAACAAGAACTACCTTAAACAAAAACACGTTAAAACAAAACAGACAAATCTTACAAATCTTTGTCGACTGATTGCCCCTGAATATTGATATTATATTCTTTTGGCAGTTCTTTGGTCGAAAACTTTAGGAGCAAGGCTGAAATTTAGAATTGATAATAAAAAGATAATGTTAGCATGGCTAGGTTTACTTATCTCGAAAACCATAAGAGCTAGGTTAAAAGTGTGGATCTATCAAGAATGTTCGTGCACGTTAGTTTATATAGTTTAGAACCTCTTTTCTGGAGTAAACTTTATTAGGAGTGCTCAAACCCACAAATGTGAAGGTCAAATTTGTATGAATACGTTAATAGAAAAATGCTTTAAAAACTACACGACAAAATGGATTAAAAAAAAAAAGATTATGCCAAAATCCATAAGGTCAGTTCTTCCAGAGGGAGTTGGAACCTAAATAGCTCAATAATTTTTTTAATTGTTTTAAATATAAAAGAACAGAAACACAAATACGAACAAATCAAATTATTAAGGTAAACATGATGTGTTTCAAACATCATCATGGATTCAAAAATATAAGCAACTTTGAATTTCAATCAATGTCACATTTTCCACAGATATGTGCGACTTTTTTCCCTGACACCGACACGAACGAAATATTATGATACTACCAAAACATCTTATTTTACAGAAAATTAATCGCACCATATCATTACGAACCGACCAGGGACTTGAGCTCCCAGCACTGGAAGTTTTCAAGCACTCGATATCGTACATCAAAGGACTAGTACTTGATGAACTTCGGAATAGAGGAGTATTGGAAACAGCGGTCATGGAAAAGGAACTTGGTTGGGTATTGACTGTACCAGCAATATGGGATTTCACTGCCAAACAATTTATGAGGGAAGCAGCTAAACTTGTAAGTTGATAGAATACATAAGTCACGGACGATCTCTGGATATACTACAGAATACTTCCTATTTTGTATATTGGAAATTTCAAATTATAGCTATATAGATATAAGAAGATGTGGTATGAGTGTGCAAATGGGACACCCTCATCCGAGTCGCAATTTGTAAAAAAGTAAAACAGTATAGGTCAAAATACGGCCTTCAACACGTTACCAAGGCTAGCACCGAAAAGCAAGCTATAATGGGCTCCATATGACTTGTGTAAAAAGCACTCAAACAGGAAAACCAACGGTCTAATCTATATTAAAAAAAAAGAGAGAAATGAGAAACAATTATGAACCACACCAACAAACGACAACTGAACATCACATATCATACATATTGATCAATGTGTGAAAACTAAGGATATTGATAATAGTTTTCAAATGATTATAGCGACGTATAAAACATTGTTTTTGATAACATAAAGTTATCAGATGGTTAGTTTGTTGCTTGAATTGAATTATTTGTGCTTTCCAGTCTGATATGTCTGCAATGTATTCTCTCCAGTGTCGTCAATACCTGAAAAACTGCAAATCATAGCAGATACTTATAAAAAAAAAAGAAGATGTGGTATGATTGCAAATGAGACAACTCTCAACAAGAGACCAAATGACATAGAAATTAACGATACACCGTACGGTCTTCAACCTTTAGCATAGTCAGCTATAAAAGTACCCAAAATCATACTTGTTTAACATTCAAACGAGAAAACTAACGGCCTAATAAATGTATAAAAAATTATTAAAAACAGATTTGTAACACAGCATCAAACGACAACCACTGAATTACAAGTTCCTAACTTGGGACAGAAACATACATATAGAATGTGTAGGGATTAAACATGTAAGCGGAATCCCAACCTCATCCATAACCTAGGACAGTGGTTTAACAGTAAGACATAAGAACGAACTATAAAAAGCAGTTGAAAAGTCTAACTCATCAGAGGGTTACAAATAGAAATACATATCACAAAAACATGTGGACGTGGCCGGGTACTTGTAAATCCCAACAACAAAAAGACACTAAGTGCAGATCTTAGAATAGTCGCAGTTACTGACAGCTAGTTCAAAGCCAATAACAACTAATATAAAACATCATGAATCTAAGATTAGTATACATGCTTACATAAATGTCCTGATTAAGGACAAAATTCATCTTTAAACTAGAGGCTCTAAAGAGCCTGTGTCGCTCACCTTGGTCTATGTGAATATTAAACAAAGGAAGAAGATGGATTCATAACAAAATTGTGTTTTGGTGATGATGATGTGTTTGTACATCTTACTTTACTGAACATTCTTACTGCTTACAATTATCTCTACCTATAATAAACTTGGCCCAGTAGTTTCAGTAAAAAATGTTAGTAAAAATTTACAAATTTTATGAAAATTGTTAAAAATTGACTATAAAGGACAATAACTCCTTAGGGGGTCAATTGACCATTTTGGTCATGTTGACTTATTTTTAGGTCTTATTTTGCTGTACATTATTGCTGTTTACAGTTTATCTCTATCTAAAATAATATTCAAGATAATAACAGAAAACGGCAAAATTTCCTTAAAATTACCAATTCAGGGGCAGCAACCCAACAACAGGTTGTCCGATTCATCTGAAAATTTCAGGGCTGATAGATCTTGACCTGATAAACAATTTTACTCCCATGTCCGATTTGCTCTAAATGCTTTGGTTTTTGAGTTATAAGCCAAAAACTACATTTGTTCTATTTTTAGCCATGGCGGCGATCTTGGTTTGTTGGACGGGTCACCGGACACATTTTTTAAACTAGATACCCTAATGATGATTGTGGCCAAGTTTAGTAAAATTTGGCCCAGTAGTTTCAGAGGAGAAGATTTTTGTAAAAGTTAACGACGACGGACGACGACGCAGGACGACGACGGACGCCGAGTGATGAGAAAAGCTCACTTAGCCCTATGGGCCAGGTGAGCTAAAAAACTGTCACAATATATTTAGAATGTACAATTGACTGTTATAGAAAATTTCATTTCAGGCAGGAATACCAACCGAACAGCTAACTTTAGCTTTAGAACCAGAGGCTGCTTCAGTGTTCATTAAACATATGAATGTAAATGTTCAACGAGCCCAAGATGAAGGTCCTACCCTGTCACCATATGACCCAGGGACAAGATACATGGTGCATGACTTAGGAGGTACAACAATTAACATCATTTAGAGGGAGGTTGGGCTTGTTTTCGTTGAATTCACGACGTAAAGCAAACACCAAACAATAAATTAATTCATTAAATTCATTTTACTGAGAGGGTCAAAATTCGAAAAGTTTTGAAACGTTTAAATTTTTACATGATGAACTTAAAAAACATATCTATACTTATTTTTTTTTTATTATTCCATTAAATAAAAATGTTCTTCTGCATGTTCTATTATAATTTCTGTGAATACTAAGAAATTTTGAAACAACATTGCAAAATTACATGTGGTTTTTTTTAAATGGTGTCAATTAACAAAATCAATTCTGAAAAGAGAAGTAAATAGCTCCAAATCTAATAGACTTTTCTTCTATGATTCAAATATGATAACCCCTGTCTCATCGAAAATCATATCACGTCGCCTTATTTTTTATCCCATGATAGGAACTCGTATCTTTATTTTACAAATTGTAAAAAACTCTTCATCCCACACTTTAATAAGAAGTAAAAGTTTTGATATCCATTTGCTTAGAAATATGCTGCATGCAATTGCATAAAGCCCACACATATATTTTAAGGTAGTGTAGGGGTATACCGCCATCTTTAATTGCACAGTAAATAATCGGTCTAGATCTTTGCCCAAATCTGCATATTTGGAGACAGATTTGCAATGTATTGGATACACTGTTTATTTATATAAAGAAAACTCAGATATTTATTGCAATATCGAAAAGAAAATTAACAAATACCAAATATTTGTGCTTATAGAGTTATTTTTTTCAAATAAGCCATTTAAGGGGAAATAACTCTTTAAGTACAACTTTATACTGACATTTTCATTGTTTACTTGTAGCTAGAAAACAAGTTCGGACGGTGACACTATTTTTTCTTTTTATTTTCTTTAAATATATTATAAAACCTATCTTCTTATATTTTTTTCAAAATTCTGTTTCATAGATTTCTTTGAATGCACAAAATGTGTTTTTCCATGAACAATCTAAACAAATTTTGGCAATTTTAAACCGACTCGTACCTTGCAAAATAGCGCTGTGATCCATACTTTTTAACATAGAAACATCTTAATTTTGGCAAAGTATAAGAAAATTCTGTAATTATTTTTTTTTAAACCAATGAACTACCTCAATATTTATTATTAGTTACATAGTGTGCTCGTCCAAAAAGGTCATTAAACATTCATTTATAATACTAAAATTACGAGGTCCAATTTGTCAGCCGTCATCGGGTAAAAACGACAAATCAAAGAATTTAACTCTATATAGAACTAATATAGGACAATGGTGTAGATTAAAAATTACACCACTCCAGACCCCTTTGTTTTTCACATAATTAATATAGCCAATAATTAACAAGTTCCGGGTCAAATCCGATACCGATACCAATAGTATATTCATCTGTTAGCTATTACCTTATCTGTACGTTCCGCATTTGACAGGCGCACCACCAAACGGTGCATTTAGGATTTTGCTATATACACGGGTCATAATCAAAGGGCTGACACTTCTAAATTCTATCATTGTCAAATTGTTCCCTATTGTAGTTTTATTCAGCAATCAGCAAGACTTTCTAAGATAACTAATATAGGACAATGCTGTTGATTAAAAAATACTCCATTCCTGGATAGCCAGGACCTTTTGTTTTCCAAATAATTAATATTACCAATAATTGATAAGTTCCAGGTCGACGGGTTCAAACAGAAAGATTTGAAAGCAAAAAAAAAAAAAAAAACTGTGTATCTTATAATCGACATGACTTTATGAGATGACAATACCAATTACTAAAATAAGGCTTAGGCATAGTTATATACTTTAAGTCAGTCACGGACCCGCGATATCACGGGTGTGTACTTGTATTTATTAAGAACATCCGAAGAATTCAATGCGCCTGACTAGTGTAAATAGCCAAATAATACAGACAATTAGACAATATGTATGATCATGTATAAAGGTTGGTACCTATTTTAAATTAACGTTTAAACCCGCTGCATTTGTTTGCACCTGCCATAGTCAGGAATCTGATGTTCAGTATAGCTTGCTGTTCGGTGTAAGCCATGTTAAAGACCGTACTTTGACTTATCATGGTTATAACTTTTACAAATTGTGACTAGGACGGAGAGTTGTCTCATTGGCAATCATATCATATTTTCTTATATCAATGTACACCTTATTTACTAAATTATGCACACATTCCCCCATTTTCATTCGCAATTTTAGCACTATTCGAAACGTAACTTGTGAATGGATATCTATTGCAGGAGGAACTGTCGATGTTACCGTCAGAGAAGTAATGCCAGACAGAACATTAAAAGAAGTTACAAAGGCTAGTGGTGGGGCATGGGGAGGATTATATGTCAACGAAGAGATATACAAATTCCTAGAGAAAATATTCACTCCGAAAATCCTTGGTGAATTTAAAGCCGAGTCTACCTCCGACTATCTAGACCTTGAAAGAAGCATCGAAATGGTCAAACGTAAACTTGGTACCGATGGACATGGCCGTTTTACGTTAGGTATACCAATGGACCTCCGAGACCGCTACACCAAAGCAATGAAAAAGACAGCTTCAGAAGCTAACATCAGTTTATTCGCGAATACCAATACAGAAATGAAGAAAGATAAGCTTAAGTTTCCAAAAGAAGTGATGGGTAATTTCTTCTCTGCGTGCATTCAAAGTATAACTGAACATTGTAGAACAGTTCTAGAACTTGCTGGTGCTAATATGGTGCAAGATATCATCATGGTTGGCGGTTTTGCTGAATCAACGATTATGCAATTATGCGTGAAAAAAGCTTTTCCAACCAAAAACATTGTCATTCCACCTGAAGCCGGATTAGTTGTTTTAAAAGGTGCTGTTCTTTACGGACACCATCCGAGAATCGTTTCTTGTCGAGTTGCTAGTAAGACAATTGGGTTACGAAACCTAAGATACTTCATGAAAGAGACTGACCCTGAAGAAAAGAAAATGATGGAAGGTGGAGTTCCCTACTGCAAAGATATTTTCCACATTCTTTGTGAAGCTGGGTCGGAATTCATGCTGGGTGAGACAGTTACCCACGATGTCTTCCCACTTCGCCCAAACATGACAGAAATGACTCTCAATCTTTACCAAACAAACGAGAGAAATCCGACATATACTACTGATAAAGGTTGTGAAGAAATAGGGAAAATTAGAGTAGAAATGCCAGATACGTCTAAAGGAATGGATCGACAAGTCATAGTCTCTCTTGACATTTGGTGATACAGAATTAATCGTGGAAGGAAAAGATAATGAAACTGGGAGGTCGGCTGATGTTCATCTTGATTTACTTAAACATTGAAACAAACATCTTTATATAAATATTATATCAAAACCATATATTATTTCAATCTAATTAAAATATCGATCTCTGATTACGTTATATACTACATATGAAGTATAACATAATCAGAGATCAATATTTTAATTAGATTGTATATTATTTCTAATTTCAATCTCACTTATATTGACAATTGGTGATAAAGCTATAGTAGTTTCTTTTAATTTACTGTGAAGGTTGTATTAACAATGTAATGAAAGATGTTAATTTTTTAATTACAATACCGACACTTATAGGTGTTCAATCTTTAAAATCTATATTTATTTATTGCTTTTTAATATAAGGATATTTATTTGTGGTGACATATCAAATTTAGTATTATTATTTATAATTTACACTAACTGTGATAAAGCTGTTTTTTGATATTGTTTATCAAAATAAAAGATAATTGTTAGTCAGATGTTTACTTTTTTTGCAATGACTTTTTTTGTTTTAGTTACTGAACTAACATTCCTATATGGCTACTGAACTAAAACATATTCGTATATGTCCGCTGGTTTTCTATTGTTGGGTTGTTGAATAAAACAGCCACGTCCATTCGGAATGCAGGCATATGTTGTATACTTCAAAAGTCTGACAGCAGCTAAAAAAAACTATCCTCTTTTTTTGGGGGGTGGCGGTTGGAAATGTTATTTTTCGAAACACCCAATTTGACAAAATAACTAGAGGCTGTCATGAGCCTGTGTCGCTCATCTGACTCTGCTTGGTGTTTTGAAATCATATAAAAAAGATAAAAATCTTAACAGATACTTAAATCATGTTTGAGGCCTAATTTGGTTTAATATTGACCCTGTAATTTAATCATTAATCCCGGTGGCCATCTTGAACAGTAAATCAGCAACACCTCATAAGGAACATTAATGCTAATGCTATGTTTGGTTTGATTCCAATCAATGGTTCTCTAAAAGAAGACATTTGTATGTATTTCCCGTAGGGTCCTATGTTAAACTAAGTCCCGGCTAGCGGCCAGCATGGATAATGGATCAACTACAAAGTAAGAACACTTGGTCAGCACCTCATAAAGAACAGTCTGGTATGTTTGATTTCATTATATTCAGTTGTTCTCTAAAAGAAGACATTTGTATGTATTTTCCTTAGGATCCTACGTTAAACTAAATTCCCCGTTGGCGGCCGTCTTGGGTGATGGATCAGCTACAAAGCAACAACACTTGGTCAGCACCTGACAAGGAACATTAACGCTATGTTTGGTTTCATTACATTCAGTTGTTGTCTAAAAGAAGACATATGCATGTATTTTCCTTATGATCCTACGTGAAACTAAGTCCAACGCTGGCGGCCGTCTTGGATGATGGATCAGCTACAAAGTAACAACACTTGGTCAGCACCCGACAAGGAACATTAATGCTATGTTTGGTTTCATTCCATTTAGTAGTTCCCTAAGAGAAGACATTTGTATGTATTTCCCTTGGGGTCATATTTTAAACTAAGTCCCCCGCGTGCAACCATCTTGTGGGATAGATCGGCTACAAAGTAACACCACTCAAGGTTTGCACCTCATAAGAAACATTAACGCTATGTTTGGTTTAATTCCAATGACCATTCAGTGGTTCTCTCAAAGAAGACATTTGTATGTATTTCCCATAGGGTCCTATATTAATCTAAGTGCCACGTTGGCGGCCATATTGGATAATGGATCGTCTTCAACGTAACAACACTTAGTCAGCACCTCATAAGGAACATCTATTTTTTGTTTGCTTTCATTCCATTCGAGGTTCTACAAAAGCAGACATTTGTATGTATTTCCCATTGTATGTATGTTAAACTAAGTCCTCTACTGGCAGCCATCTTGCATGATGTATCGGCTACAAAGTAACAACACTTGGTCAGCACTTAATAAGGAACATTAATGCCATGTCTAGTTCCATTCCATGGTTCTCTAGAAGAAGTTCAAAATGTAAAAGGTTAACGACGACGGAGGACGCGAAGTGATGAGAAAAGCTCAATTGGCTCTGCGGGACAGGCGACCTAAAAAGGAGGGTAATACTTGCACAAGAGCGCTTGTAATATCGACCGGGCATAAAGATATACATGTATCTATGAATTGGAATACGAAGCGATCATCTATTCTATACTATACTCCTGTTCGTTATTTCAGCTCTAGAAGATAAGGGAGCTACCATTTTATTTTTATGGGGGGGATGGGGGGCTAGGATGAAAAGTGCTGTAATCTCTGTCCTACCTTTTTATTTTCCACTCTGTTCGGTCCTGCCTTTTTTTTTTAGTTTATCCTGACTTTTTTTAACCTAAATTGTCGACCAGACTTTTTTTTTTGCAAGCGTCTCATCCTAACTTTTTTGTTTACTTAAAACTCCTGTCCTGCCTATTTTTTCATCAAATTTCATCCTAGCCCCCCCCCCCCCCTAAAAATCAAATGGTAGCTCCCTAATTACATAATCGAGCACATTTACGTTCTTCAAATATGTAAATGAAAATTTATTAACGTTTCGTACTGAAATTACTAGTTTTTCTCAGGAGACTTTTTTTCTTTTAAAAATTCGATATATGAAGGCGTTACTGGTCCATCTGATCTTCTTACCTTTAGTAAGCAATTAGTCATTCAAATTAATAGCGCACAACCAATCGGAGGCGGCCGAGTCAGCTTAGTAAATGTATAAATTCTCGTTGTGTTTTTCTGATTATTATTAATTAAATCTGCATGAAACAAGACTCCACACGTTATCAGGCAAATCTTACCTACTCGTTAACCATTCATAGAAACTGGCGTTTTTGTTTAGGCAGTGTCTGCGCGTACCCGCATGCGGGTACGAATAGTCAAATTGACATTCGTAGGCTACGCGTACCCACATCCGGTTTTATAATAAAATGCCATTGGATCGGGAATTAAACGTGAAATATATACAGAAATTATCGATAATAATTATTGTGATTTTGAGAAGAACGAGTGAAGATTATGACAAATGATACTAAGTTTTCTAATTGTATTTATTAGTTAATAATACATAATAAACCTTGCAAATTAAATGCACACTGATTGAAAAAGAAATCTAGTCCCTGTAAACTAGTCCTATTATATATAATATCCGAAGTTGCTTCCACGCTTCAGAGGTGAAATATTTTTTGATGCGATGAAGGTTTACATTTTCGTCAAATATTTTGTTATTTATTAACGAAGCTTTCATAGAAGATTATTGGCATCGGCCTTTAATTGTTTATCAGAAATAATGTATTAGGCCTTAATTTTTCTTTTTTTTTTTAATTTTTTGCCTCCGTGTATACAGGAAAGATGTATTCTGTTAAACTTGATTACCTCTTTATTTTTTGTGTTTCCAGTTCTTCTTTTCTCTGCAGCTGCAATGCAATTGACTCCGAGTTTGTTTTTATATACAATTGTATAAAATAAGTCGACTGACCCTTTTGAACAAATTGTTCCAATTCATGATGCCCCACATGTATATCAATCATTTCCCATTTTAAGAATATTTATTAACCGAGAAAAACTGTTCACTTACCTATATATAAATGTTTACAAAGTAGTTGATCAATTTTATTCACTAATTGCAGGGGCGGATCCAGCCATTTTAAAAAAAGGGGGAGGGGGGTTCCTAACCCAGGACAAAAAGGGGGGGGGGGGCCAATTACATGTCCCCATTCAAATACATTGATCGTCCAAAAAAAGGGGGGTTCCAACCCCCGGAACCCCCCCCCCCCCTTCAGGATCCGCGCCTGAATTGCGACAATTTCTGTATATATTTCACGTTTAATTCCCGATCTGATGGCATTTTATTATAAAACCGGATGTGGGTACGCGTAGCCTACGAACGGCAATTTCGCAGACACTGCCTTTTGTTTAATAGGAAAATCAAGCGGATCGGAGTAGGACAAGCGAAATGTGTGACAAAAATGATTGTTCAATCAACATAACATCGTCAAATAGGAAATAGGTGCAGATTCAAAACGTGCTATCGCGATGTAACTCAGTATTGTCAAGCTGCAGACTGAATATATATGAGAAAAGTATGACGGAAATATTTTTAGACGGACAAGGTATTATAATTTGGTATAGTATTTGCCACTAGCCTTATTGCATTGCAGTAATAAACCGGACATTTGTGGATTTATACGTTCCACAATGCAAATAATTTTCCCCTTCAACCCAGGCGCGTAGCTGCCTATACGCTAACACGCAGTTGCGTGCACATCGATTCGGCATGCCAAAAAAAAAAATGGCAAAATAAAAATTTATAGATTGAATATAAAAGGAAACACCTATGTTGTCACTTTTTTAATTGATGAAATATCATTAAACAACGGCATTTGGTTTCAAAATAAAAGTTTCATTGGAGATTAGTGACAAAATCGGACAGTAACTTGTATCTTTTACTAGATTTGAATTTGTAATACTCAGTCTAAGACATGTAGTTTTTGGAGCACATATTACAGTGCACGGTTCATCAGTTTGGAATGAGATGTACCAATCGGCATTAGAATTATCAGAACCCCTCGATATCGTTAAAAATATGCCGAGGCGATGTGGTCGACAGACTACCAGAGCCAATCACCCTGCAAACACGCCAAAACAGTATTGGAAAGTCTCTTTATTTTTTGCGTTCATAGACCATATGATATGATAAGGGAACTGGAGAGTGGAGTCGCGTCTAGTATTATCAGAAAATCGCACTTTTGCGCTGTATCTGCTCTATCGTGTTGTAAGAAATATAACAAACGAAAAAATCTCAACATAATCTGAGACATACGAAACTGACCTGGCATGTGATTTTGACGAAATCAATTTTGAGGTCGCTCGATGCTGAACACGTACGCTGGTTCATAACATCTCGCGAGTGCTACCATGGAGAGCTATCAGTGTACTAAGTATGTTGAAAACAAATGTACGATCAACAATGAACGACAGTTACTAGCATTACTGCATATTCATCGGGATTTCAGTGTGAATATTGACAATTAAAGTAATACAGAAGTTTGTTTCTGACTAGACCCGAAGAGCAGATTTTGGACAATTTTGAGTAAATTCTGTATCACAAATATGTGTTGTTTATGTATTACTCTATTCAGAAGATTTATTAATATTCATAATTTTTTTATAAGTCCTATATACATATAGCTCCTCTTTTAACAGTCCTATGACCAAAAACTGAAGAAAAAAAATTTCTGCATAAAAGGGTCCCAAAATTGCTTGCACATCGTTTCTTTCTAGCTACGCCCCTGCAACCGAAGTCTTTGCTTTTGTATTTAATGTGCACGAGATAAATCAGTATGTTTGCGGGTATTGTACATCCCTTGCAGCTTACAAGACTTCACACTTCTTTTGCTTATTCAAATTGTGCAGGAGATAATTGCCTATTGAGGTTTAGCATAGCCAAACAGACGGCCTTTCGTAATGGGTCTTTCCGCAGCTTTAAAACAATCACTTATTAATATCTGCATATTCCTTGACAAAGCACGCAATCTAGATTTAAATACAGTGGTATAGTATTCGTACGAAATATCTTTCAAATATTTGCCAAACGCAAACATCAAGTAAATGCGTGAATCATAAATTCCACTCACCAAAACATATGCTACTCATAATTAGACTGATGTTTCCTCAAGAAATCATGAAACACTTGCCACTTCACAGTCAGATTCAGAACAACAAGATATCAATTTATCTTGCTAGCGCTTTGGTGTGCCGAAGATAGCAACATGGATGAATTCATAGAATGGGTCCTATTACAAGCATTGAGAAGTACAGAGACATGTATTCCTTGATAACAAGAGTGCACACACGTGAAATGACTTCTTTACTAATCATTGATATTAATATGTTGATAGTCCTAAATATAAAGCTTTGTTACAACTGTCTCATAAACCTAACATAAACCAAGAAAACTAAATATTGACCTTTGAATCATGTAAATGAGGTCAGGGTCAGATGAACCATGCCAGGCAGGCATGTACAGTTAACAATTCTTACATACAACAAATATAGTTGGCCTATTGCTTATAGTTCAGGAAAACAGACCAAAAAACAAAACAGGAGCTCCGCAGAGGTCGAACCCAGAACAGTTAGGGCAAGTATGGACACAACATTCAAGCTTGATACAGCTCTGCATTTGGGTTGTGATAAAAATTTTGACATAATATGAGTTTCCGATTTACACAAAACAAATATAAAGATCTTACAAATATATTGCACAATATTGTGCAATTAAAAGTTCTTCAAACTTAGAAATTTTGGGGAAAATATTGAAAACTACTATCAGCCCCCTTTTTTTTTGCAATTAGTCCGAAACCTGACATTTCTTTATACATAATTTACAAGTAGCGTAAGGAAGGTAAATCTGAACATACCCAACATTGTATCTTAAATGTTCTTGAGTTACCTCCCTTACACTGCTTTTTTAAATGGTCTTAATTGTCCATTGACCAGAAAAACCTATTTTTTTTCATTTTTTTTTGGCCCTTTCGCCTCTAATTCCCTGAATTTTCAGCAATAACCCACCAAAGTCAATACTAACCATTCCTTCATGGTATGGAAACTTGTGGTATAATTTCAGAGAGATTTATACACGTTAATACAAGTTATTGTCTGGAAAATACAAAAATGCTTATTTGGGCCCCTTCTGGGCCCCTAATTATAAAAAACGGCTGGGACCATAACCCCAAATATCAATCCCAACATTCCTTTAGTGGTATTCTTATTAAATTTCATAGAGATCCAGTCACTAAACAAAAGCTATTGTCCGGACAAGTTATTGACTGGAAACTACACAAATGCTTATTTAGGCCCCAACTTCCTAAACCATTGGGACCATAACATCCAAAATCAATTCAAACCTTCTACCTGTGGTATGAAACATTGTGGTAGAATTTCAAAGCAATTGAAATTTTTATACACAAGATGATATCCTGAAAGTAGAAAAATGCTTGTTTTGGGCCCCTAATTCCAAAACGGTTGGAACCATCATCCCCAAAATCAATCCCAGCCTTCCTTTTGTGGTATTGAACCTTCTTAATAAAATTTATAGATTGATTTACTTAAACTAAAGTTATTGTCTGGAAACTAATGTGTCTTCGGACGATGACATCATACCATTATACGAACGCAAATTGTTTTTGCGGTCGTTTAAAAATTAACACTGAGCAATGAACCGTGAAAATGAGGTCAAGGTCAAATAAAACCTACGCGACTGACAAAGATAATAAAATATTTCCATACAACAAATATAATTGACCTATTGCATTCAGTATCAGAAAAAAAGACCAAAATTCAAAAACATAACTTTGACCACTGAACCATGAAAATGAAGTCAAGGTCAGATGACACCTGCCAGCTAGCCATGTACACCTAACAATCATTCCATTCACCAAATATAGTAGACCTATTGCATACAGTATGAGAAAAACAGACCAAAACACAACCAGATGCTCCACAGGGCGCAGCTATATACGACCGCAGAGGTTGAACCCTGAACAGTTGGGGCAAGTATGGACACAACATTTAAGCTGGATTCAGCTCTAAATTTGGATTGTGATTAAAAAGTTGACACAGCATAAGTTTCTGACACAGAATGAATGTGGTCTAATGAACTTAAAATATTTTTTTTGCCTTTGAGCAATTAACTATGCTGTTGAATATTAATCCTCTCAAAAAAATGTTTGAAGAAATTTTCTTTTTATTTATGAAATCTGAAATGAGAAAAATTTAACCCCCCCCCCCCCCCATTTTTTTTCACAAACCCCCTTTCCCTTTTTCCAAAACTGATCTCAATTCAAATTCCTAATGGAGTTTGCAACAATAATTACTCATTTAAATACATCATAAAATATTAAAATGTAAAATAAAGTGCTTGTTATCACTGAATGGTAAAGATTGTTTTAATTTATCAGTTGGTAGTAAAAGTGAATATACATTGTATATTGTATAAAACAATGATTTAAGTTGATTCAACTACTATTCTGGACAAAGAAAGATAACTCCAATCAATTGAAAATTTCTTGCTATTGCACAATATTGTGCAATTAGATATTTCTTGCTATTGCGCAATACTGTGCAATTGAAAATATTTGCTATTGCACATGTACAATACTGTGCAATTGAAGATTTCTTGCTATTGCGCAATACTGTGCAATTGAAAATTGCTTGCTATTGCACAATACTGTGCAATTGAAGATTTCTCGCTATTGCTGAATACTGTGCAATTGAAAATTTCTTGCTATTGCACAATACTTAATATAATAATTTTGGATCCTGATTTGAACCAACTTGAAAACTGGGCCCATAATCAAAAATCTAAGTATATGTTTAGATTCAGCATATCAAAAAAGCCCAAGAATTCAATTTTTGTTAAAATCAAACTTAGTTTAATTTTGGACCCTTTGGACTTTAATGTAGACCAATTTGAAGACGGGACCAAGAATTAAGAATCTACATACAAAGTTAGATTTGGCATATCAAAGAACCCCAATTATTCAATTTTTGATAAAATCAAACAAAGTTTAATTTTGGACCCCGATTTGGACCAACTTGAAAACTGGGCCAATAATAAAAAATCTAAGTACATTTTTAGATTCAGCATATCAAAGAAGCCCAAGGATTCAATTTTTGTTAAAATCAAACAAAGTTCAATTTTGGACCCTTTGGGCCCCTTATTCCTAAACTGTTGGGACCAAACCTCCAAAAATAAAACCCAACCTTCCTTTTATGGTCATAAACCTTGTGTTTAAATTTCATAGATTTCTATTTACTTATACTAAAGTTATGGTGCTAAAACCAAGAATAATGCTTATTTGGGCCCCTTTTTGGCCCCTAATTCCTAAACTGTTAGGACCAAAACTCCCAAAATCAACCCCAACCTTCCTTTTGTGTTCATAAAACTTGTGTTTAAATTTCATTGATTTCTATTTACTTATACTAAAGTTATTGTACGAAAACCAAGAATAATGCTTATTAGGGCCCTTTTGTGGCCCCTAATTCCTAAACTGTTGGAACCAAAACTTCCAAAATCAATCCCAACCTTTATTTTGTGGTCATAAACCTTGTGTCAAAATTTCATAGATTTCAATTTACTTAAACTAAAGTTATAGTGCGAAAACCAAGAAAATGCTTATTTGGGCCCTTTTTGGCCCCTAATTCCTAAAATGTTGGGACCAAAACTCCCAAAATCAATCCCAACCTTCCTTTTGTGGTAATAAACCTTGTGTTAAAATTTCATAGATTTCTATTCACTTTTACAAAAGTTAGAGTGCGAAAACTAAAAGTATTCGGACGACGACGACGCCAACGTGATAGCAATATACGACGAAAAATTAAAATTTTTGCGGTCGTATAAAAACTTAACCATAACAACTTCACCATGAAAATGAGGCCAAGATCAGATTACACCTGCCAGTTGGACATGTACACCTTATATACTAGACCTATTGCTAATAGTGTATAATATGTGGATTTGACCACCAAAACTTAACCTTGTTCACTGATCGATGAAATGAGGTCAAGTGAAAACTGTCTGAAGGGCACGAGGACCTTGTAAGCTACACACATACCAAATATAGTTGTCTTATTACTTATAATAAATTCTATAATAAAGAGAATTTAACATTACAAAAAATCTTTACTTTTTTTTCAAGTAGTCACTGAACCATAAAAATGAGGTCAAGGACATTGGACATGTGACTGATGGAAACTTCGTAAAATGAGGCCTCTATATACAAAGTATGAAGCATCCAGGTCTTCCACCTTCTAAAATATAAGGCTTTTAAGAAGAAAGCTAAAGTCGCCGCTGCCGGAACACTATCCCTATGTCGAGCTTTCTGCGACAAAAGTAGCAGGCTTGAAAAAAATGAGCCATCATGGATTTTTTAACAAGTATGGTTATTGAACTTGTTACAAATATGTCTAAAAGTGGAACAGCTTTTCCAAATGTTGTAGAGAAAATCTAAGAGATATACTGTAGTGTAAGCTCTTCTCCACCTGAATTGAATTTTTCCACTTCCGTTCAAGTTTGCAAAATTTTACATATTCAAGGACTTTCCTAGCCTGAAGCACACAAGAACAAACTTCTTCCCAGCAGTGTCTGAACCCGAGAGCTAAAATTAAACTAATCCAGATGTTAGATATAAGGGGGGGAGACAAGTTGAATTCAAAATTGGAGAGATCTTGTATGATTGTCAATGGAACAACTATCCAGCAGATCCCCAAAATCAAAGGTTTTTTTTCATTTCCTATATCAACTATATGTATAAATGTCCCCCTAATCAAGCATGGGAAAGCTCAGCTAACCATCTGGAAACCATTTTAAAACTTTTTCCATATATTAACCATCGCCTTAACGTGAAATCAAAATGCATTGTCCCCATTCCCTTTCATCTTTTAAAGTTTCATACCATTCAAACAAGGGAAGGTAAAGTTTAAATCTAGCATCCGATTATCTTTAAACCAGCTTACAAACAAACACTCAAATTCTGTTAGATTCATTGAAGTCATACTTTCATACAGCAATGCCACGAGAGTTGACCATATCATGATTGTAAAACTATAGACATGGCAGAGTAAAATAACTATTGTAGTCCCCAAAACATAACTCATTTAATTGCATAAGATAAATGCATACAATTGTAATATAATGTAAAAAGCTTAAGGTTGCATCTAAGAATTTGGCCAAATAGGTTTTTACTGACAAAAATAAAGAGGGATTACAAGTATCAAACTTTTATCAATCTCAATCAATGGTCCTCAATACTTTAATCTGAGAGAATATAAAATTGAAAGCAATTCATATCTATTTTTTGGTATCTGTATCTATATACACTTTTATGCTAGCCGGTTTGTAGCCTCAAACCCGATTAATAATTTTTTTAGGAATCTTAATATTAAATATTATGTTTAAAACCTTACCATATATTTTTCTTGATGGTTTTAGGAAAATTCAATATGATATCAAATTTGATTATTTCTTCATGTGTTCTTGGAGGAATGGTATATTCTAACCGCCAGGAAAGCTAGAGTATCATTTAAGAACTATATCCGAGATAAAATCTAAAAAAAAAATGTACTTGCAAATTCCGTCTCTATTTCATAAATCAAAAGTAGAAGAGTTTATTCAAAGATAAATTGATCATTAACCTCCCATGTCCATCTATCATACTTCAGGAATAATGGTAGTCAGACAGTTTAGGGTTCTCACTAAGGATTTTCGAAGGCGAGTTTAAAGACTCATGACCAGAGCAGCCCTCACCTTAGACAGTATGTGGCCATGAGCCCCCACTGATGAAAATAACTAGATCTGCCATTGTCATGACCGTTGAAACTGTTAATGACCATAAAATATTGAAATAAATTGTTCAATTCATAAATTCCAGGAGTGTTGGTCATTTTGACATTCACAAGTCCTAGATGCAAGCCTGGTAGCTATATATGCTATCCTTTAAAATCAAGGCTTTGGTACCCTATATAAAGTACTTTTATAAAATTTCCCAACACTTGTTAACAATTATTTTACTGAAATTACATCTACATGTACAAAAAAAATAATTAAACAAGCCTTATCTTAAGATTTTAGCACCAACTGAACTACAAACTCAAATGTAATAATCAGGCCAAGAAAAAAATGTGTCTGTTTAGAGTAACAAAATGGAGAAAAATTAGGAAGGTAAATTGTTTTCATTGATTTTTTACAAACTGTATAAGAAATCAATTTAGAATTTAACAATTCTAACTGAAACATAAAATCCAATAAAAAATATCAGGTTAGCACTAAAATAGGGATATGAAGTTGGGGAAACCCTAAACAGACATGGCATTTTTCTTGACCACACAATTATTCTGTACATTGATTGATCAACATATTTTGCACATTTCATAAATAACTTTTAACAAAGGAATATCTTGCGTTAAAAGTTGACAAAAATATCCTATACAAAGACTACTCTACAAAGACATATTGACAATTATTTACAAACAATGTACAATAAAATAGCTCTTGCTTTTAAATGTTGTCATCAGCATAATACTACATGTACACTACACTTTTCTTATCTAAAAAAGTGCTACCCTGGGTGCAGCATACATTACAATAGTGTGTTCCGGTTTCATGGGAGTTTGCTAATTAAACTAAAACAACATTAAAGATTAGGTCCTCTTAAGGGCATACAAAACAGTTAGAGGGGGGAGGGGGGAATGACGTTGCTTACATTGTGATATATCATTTTTGGCAACCTCAAACTAATAGAGAAAGCATTTCTTGAGGTATTTTAGTCATTAGATTGCAACAAGTACATCAACCCTCTCTCTACTTAAAATTATAAATGGATTCATACTGTATTGAGATTATTTGTTCCAATTTTTTTTTCAAAATTATTTAAATATGTAGCAAAAGGTGTTTTTTACTAATATCATGAAATTTTAATAATAATGAATTATTTTCAAAGAATGGTTACACAAATTAAGATAATACTTTTGTTAAGCAAAAATTACAAATCAATTGCCAAAAATCTGCATGTTTTTTACTTTTGAAACAAAAAAGTTCAGTATGTCTGTCCAAAGGATAGAAATGTGCAAGAAACCAAAATTTTAAGTAAATGTCTAAAAGGTTAAAGTGATGCTACCAAAATGCAAATATGATCTGTGTTTTGTGATAATTAGCAGTTTGTATAAGTTTCATATCATTTGGTTGAGGCTAACTAAAGAGAACAGAAACGAAAAATTCTAACTCGATCTATAACTTGTCATGATAAAACTATATAATAAGTATCAAATCAATATCTTCAAGAATGACAAAAAGTTGTGGAAACTGATTATTTTAGTGAATTTACAAATGACCTGGACTGTGATATTCATAATTTTTTTCCCTTGCTAGCGTTCAGGCCCAGGCCATGTGTTTATTTCCAACAAATCTTTTGATTCCATGAATTATTTCTTAAATGAAATATATCCTTTAATGGCTTTATCAAAAATAAATTATTATCTATAAATATAAGAGTTTGAACACTAGTACAACAAAAAATTTAAATATATAATATTCAGAAAATTAGTTTATAAATCATGTTTATACAGATTAACAAATTAATTCTTCAAACAATTTACCAAAGAAAATGAAACAAATCCAAAATGTCATTTATCATTTATGGTTACAAGTGCGCAATTATTTGTTTACATTTAACCGGCAAGTTTTTTACCCCAAGATGGTACTCAGAATAGAATCCTATACGGCTTCTGATTGGTTGATACAGGATTGGAATTACATTTAATCGAAAGCTTATCCAATTAAGTTTAAAAATTGCCGAAAATCATTTTCACATTTTACGAAGTATAGAAAATATCTTCAATTCTGCGCATCGGAGCCATTAAAAATATGCCTTTTTCATTAGGCGAAAAAGTAGACGATTTTTTTCAACTGCATTTTAAGGCAATTTGAGCCGCATGACCCTATATTTTTTTTTGGTTGTAATGCCACACTGGCATTTCTAGTAACAAGAACTGCCACCCGTTTTTCGCTAGTTTGTGTAGTCTTCGAGAAAAAAAAAAACGGAACACTAGTGGTACCCTATGGAAAATGCATTACGAATAATTGCGCTCTTGTAACCTTATACATTTGTCTTTTAAAAATCTTTTGAAAAATGAGTTATTTCCCTTTGAACAGAAATCTAGTAATTAATAAGTACATGTATTTCATCAAAAATTTAACCTACCCTGTAACTGTATTGTATGCCTTTAAAAAGACTTTTTTTTTTTAAACTTTAAAAATATATAATGTACATGTACATGTATTCACAATGCTAATTACTTGGGAAAGCTACTTACATGTATAATATAAAAAGGTTAAAAGTGGCATTTTAAGATCAAGTTTAGTATAAAAAAACATCAAATATATACATGGAATAATCGATATCTCAGTTGACATCCCCTGGTCAAAGCATAAACATCTCTTCAGCGCAGCAAACAATGTATACAATCACTTCCAATTTCTTTGGCACTGGGTGTTTTTATCACAATTTTAAAAGATTAACATGGAATTCAAGCGTTTCTCTCCTTTTCACACTCCATATCAGAACTGGGAATCGTCTCTTCGAATTCAGTCAACTGTGTTGCTTTACAGGATGGACAGACCTCATAGTCCATTAAGTATCTACTGGTAGGATGATATACACAGATTTGTCGAACTCTCCCTCTGAAAACACCTCCACAAGAACGACATAGTATTCCCATTAGTTTTCTCTTGCATATACATTCATTTGCTGCTTGTATTTTCTGTCAAAATAGAAGAAAAATACAAATGTATCAACTTGTAAAATTATACATTTTTTTTTACAAGTTTATGTTTTTCGTTTACACTTAAAGGTCCTTTGCTTTTGCGCCAATTGACATTTCATTTGCCCTAAAAAAATCTTTCATTTGCGCCATAAAACATATTCATTTGCACCAACATAAGGCCAATTAAAATTAATTGATAGATTTTCATCCCCGCCCGCCCCTCTGAAATCGTCCCGCCCCGATTTTTTTTATTTTGAAAAATTTACAATTTCTGGATTTTGTTCATTTCCGTTACCGGTAACCGTCAATAATTTCGTTTCATTTTGAACTACCTGTTTCAAATTTCGGTTTTCATATTTATTGTTTCGAGTACTTTAAAAGGATTATGTTGATAAATTCTGCTGCTCAATGATGACAATATCATTTACGTGGAATAGAGATAGATTACCAGAAGGGCATGAAATATTTGGGTTACGAGTAATGCGCTGTGTTCAAGAACGCAAATCACGGTATGTCACAAATTGGAAATTTCTGTCATTTATAGAAAACCGTGGATTTTTTTTAAATAAAACATTGACTTTGTGTCAGCAAATTTGGGCTCCGAAAGATTTCAAAAGCGTAAGAATCGTGGAACACATTGGTAGAAAAAACATAACTGGACCCGGCAAACATACACATTGTGTTATAGAAAGACCTTAGATTTACCCATGGCTATTGCTTTTGTTTAAAAACACCAAATACCCTTAAAAGAGTCATTACACAACTTCATGTTTTACATTGTAATTATATTTGCTTCAGTCTTAAATAACTTGAGAATCTTAAAAGCACAACCCTACTTAATTACCAACACTGTTTGAGTTCTCATTTCATTCATAATACTTGTGTTGCATACCATTGCAGTTGCATAATTTTATGGGGACTACAAACCATCCCTTAAAAAGTAGTCCAACTGAATAGAGAATTTCTCCATGATTTTACTGCTACTGGAAATAGGTTTCTAAAGTAGCAATTGCATGTAGAACAGTCGTTGCCAATCAGAGATGTTTATTTAAGAATTTAAAAAATTATGTACGATTCTTTACTTTATACATGTTTACACATGTACATGGTATAAGCTAATTAAACACTTGCATATATATGAAGTTCACGTCACAAGAAGGTTTTATATTAAATAAAATCCTCCCACCCACCCCATTTTTTTCAAAACTTTGGATGAAAATCTACTACACGTAATTAATTTTAGTTGGCCTAACAGGTAAATAAGAATCAGATAAACATTGATTTATCAAAAAAAAACCTTTCCATTATGATTTTAAAACAAACAGTTTTTTGTTTGCATATAATAAAACATATTCATCAGAAATAAGTCACTGCAGAACTAAATTGAAAGCAATGTACACTGATACATTGCACTGGAAAACATGATTGTTTTAGTTTAAATTTTGTTGTTTGTTGTTGTCTATATCTATTGTGATTCTGGCTTTGCAAAGTTTATTATGCTCTACCAAAGAAATGACCGGTCTCTATTTTTTCATATAAAATTAGATACATGTAACCTTCATGTACATTTGTGCTCATCATAGATTTTCTCATCTTCCCTAGCCAAGGGTTACAGTCCACTTCCCTCCTCTCCACCCTTGGCTAATTTAGATAGAATTTCGGAAACACAAGTTAATGATTTTCATTGGTTGCAGTAGAAACTCACTGCATCCAATCAAAAAGCGCCATGTAAATGTAGAGAGTGTATGAGCCAAAATCTACATTTTACCCCTATGTTCTATTTTTAGCCATGGTGGCCATCTTGGTTGGTTGGCTGGGTTACCAGACACATTTTTTAAACTGGATACCCTAGTGATGATTGTGGCCAAGTTTAGTTTGGTTAAACTCGGCCCAGTAGTTTCAGAGGAGAAAAGTAAAAGTTAATGACGCCAGACGCCAAGTGATGAGAAAAGCTCACTTGGCCAAGTGAGCTAAAAAATAATGTATTTGGAATGGGCGTGACTTTAATCTACAATAGATGGCACAACATTGTTATCACAAATGCTGGCTTAATCTGCCAATGGTGGAGAGGACAGAAGTGTATCGTAACCCTTGGCTAGCAAAGATGAAATTTTCTGATTATCTCTGAACTGACACCTCAAACATTTGAACACTGTATGGTTTTGAAATAGTTAATGTGACTCTCAGATTTGAATTGGAAATGAGTATGAACCACAGATAATACTGTGAGATGTTCATTTTCTTCATAAAAGTAATACAAATACATCATGTACATAAGCATGTATCCTCGTGTTGTGTGTTTTTCATCTATAAAGAATGCAAAGCAATGTCAGAATTTCCGTTTTAAAAGCATGCATAGAATTTTTCAATAAATGGTTAAGGCTCATGGCATATTAATTACATAATTGTTCCTACATACATGTAATAAGTGTAAAAGAGGGTTGTAATGGGGCAAATCATCATGACGAATAACAGTAGTATTCTTGTCAATTGACATACATTTTTGTAACCTGTAACTTTTGGAGCATGACAATAAAAAATGTACACTTCCTTTCATACATGTTTGATACTGAAAATCCAGATTTTTATGAATGATGTAAATTATTTTCCAAATATAAAGGAAACAATAATTATATCAGACCTCTGATGAATCCCGATAAGGTTATTTTGACGAATCACAGTAAAATTTTAATCAATATGCTATACAGTAGCTAAAAATGACTGTTTGATGCGGGTGGTAATGGGAGTAATTTCATGACAAATAATGGTAAAAATTCTTCATTTGCTTAAGGAGGCTCGCTGGTACAAAAATGTCAGCAAAAAAATAAACATTTGTTTTTTCATTACAAATTATATTAATACAAGTTATTACAGTTATTACTTTATGATATGGTACAAAAAAAACAACAAAAAAAGTCGATTTGGTTTGGCCCCAGAAGACTTTTAAAAAGCTCCAAATTATCTCCCATTGGTGCAAAAATGCCATTTTTAGGCATTAAAATTGAAATATCTTTTTAACTCATCAGTGACCTATATTTTTTATTATTGTTTTCAAATAAGCTGTACATAAACTAAATAATTGTAAAATTTAAGCGATTTCTGTAATTTAGTTCTTTTTTTATTTTAATATTACCTCTATTTCTCCTATTAGTTCAACAGAAACAAGAATGTGTCCATAGTACACAAATGCCCCACTCGCACTATCATTTTCTATGTTCAGTGGACCGTGAAATTGGGGTCAAAACTTTAATTTGGAATTAAAATTAGAAAGATCATATCATAGGGAACATGTGTACTAAGTTTCAAGTTGATGTAACTTTAACTTCATCAAAAACTACCTTGACCAAAAACTTTAACCTGAACTTCGCACTATCATTTTCTATGTTCAGTGGACCATGAAATTGGGGTCAAAACTATAATTTGGCATTAAAATTAGAAAGATCATATGGGGAACAAGTGTACTAAGTTTCAAGTTGATTGGACTTCAACTTCTTCAAAAACTACCTTGACCAAAAACTTTAACCTGAAGCGGACGGAGGAACGGAAGCACAGACGGACGGATGAACGGAGGCACAGACCAGAAAACATAATGCCCCTCTACTATCGTAGGTGGGGCATAATAGAAAAGGACATTAACAAAAATGTATGCTTTTTCTGGAGTCAGATTGTTAGCTTAAATGAATGGTGACCACATTTTTTATTTCATTTTTCTATTAAGTATATATGATTAAGTTCATTTATAAAAAAAATATAGCGAAATCCTATATTAAAAAAAAGGAAATAATTTATACCCGCAAGTCCCTTAATGACGTTATCGGTAATTTTTTGTGCATGACAATAAAATATGCAGTCTTTTAGACAATAAAATCGATTGATATTGACGAATCAGGTTAAAATTGTTTACAAAAATAACTGAAACGATTATTATTTGAAACCTCTATAGGCATCACAGTAAAATCATAATTAATTTGACGCTAACGTTAGAGGGAAAAAAAATTTGCAAAGCATGGGTTGTCCTCAGCTCAATAAAGTATCCGAACAGACGACGAATATTAATCTCGTCGCATTGCATCTGTTTTAACATTCAAAGAAGTATATAAAACAGTAAGTTTAACAGAATCAACGTGATTACTAATAAACTGACCTACGGTTTATTTATAAGTTCTATAAATATATTATACTTCATCGAGGTACTGCGTTTGGTGAAAAAATATCATAGGCTTTTAGCAATTCAAGTAAAACAATGTGACATGGTAGTTGCGGATTTTATAAACAATTGCTTTGATAAGTTCAAAAACAACCCTACCTCACTTTCCCACGAAGTAGGCGAAAGTGCCCTACCCGCGGTTGGGTTGGTTATTTCATTATGGCACGGCAAAAAAAACAGTCCTGTTTAAATTCTTTCTTAATGAAAGATAGGAATACTGGTTCAAGCGAAAGGTTCGTTTATTAATTTGTATCATTGTTTAACATCTCCGTGTGATATCAATATATGTTTCTCACTTTCAACCTGTAAAGTTTGCCGAAGCATGCATAAACGGTGAAGGCCCCCAACCCGTACTACCATATTACATAGGATCCCACGAAAATAAACATACTGTATCTTCGCAAGGACCTCATTCTGATTTTACTGGTTTGCGGTAGAAATGTATATAAAAATTTAGACACGACCTCCCGAAATAGAAGAAAAGAAAAATTAAGAAAAGACAATTAAAAATCGCTGGCAAAAGTAGAAATTCTTGTTTTCAAAATCTTACGGTCGGTGAGCTATTATTGAGTCAATGAATAGAAGCTCGGAGATTTCTTGTTAATTATAGTGATTACAAATTGTCAGGGGTAGATTTATGCGGGTTTAGCTTGAAACATAAATACACCTTATCGCTAATCCCGGCTGACCCGGCCGCTTGAACTTTTGACGTCAACAACAATCACTTTTCCATTGTGGCGTCAGATATTTTGTTTTATGACGTCAAAATTTTACGGGAACCTGTGTGATTTCCAGCAATGGCGGACAAATAGCAATAAATAACACAAAATATTTATTTCTCGCCATGCTTGGCAAGATATCTGCATTGCACCCTCTCTAGAAGAATATTTCAATAATTTCGATAATACCTCCAAAAGAAATTTAAGTTTGCACCCCCCCTCCCCCCATACCGAAAATCCTGGATCCGCCCCTCTCTTTACACAAAATCACCAAAATGGATAAACATAAACAATGACCATTTCTTCTTAGTTGGGTGGGGGTTAGACAATGCGAGTGGTCTGTAATACATTATTAGAGTCTTCATTTATATAGAAAGCCATGCATTTACTTAATTGAATGACACAGGGAAAAAAATTGGTTATAATTATCATACATGCATAGAGACAGGCCAAATTTTATAAACAAACTCCATGCATGGGATTTTTCAAGTTTACCATCTCTTTTTCCGGAGATCTCATGCTTATAAATCTTCTGGCTTCTTGTAGGATACTCCCTCTCCCTTTTGCCTCCAGTTTAAAACTTTGCAAATTATTATTGTTGTCTGTAGACATTTTGAGCACATGCGACAGTGGTGATTTCAGGAGATCTGATGCTGTTTACATCACGTGACAATCAGCTTGTGGAAATGGCGGGAAAGTCGGGTTCAAGGACGTTACGTGTAGATATTTTAAGAATGGGTAATGTCGTGAAATTCTGTAAACATATAAGAACATAACAATCACGTGAATTAAATACATTTGTTACATCAAACACATATGATAATGTTGTCATATGTCTCTGGTTACATGTAGATCTATATTATATGTCTTATATGTATTCTTTTGGAAAAATTCAGTAGTCTGTCCATTAAAAAAAATAATGATTCATGACCGGTCCTACTAAAAAGCGCCCGGGAAAAGAAAAAGCGCCCGGGGAAAAGAAAAAGCGCCCGGGGAAAGAAAATTAGCGCCCGGAGAAGAAAATTAGCGCCCGGGAGAAGAAAATGATAATCATATATTTTTTAACAATATTTTTTTCCCTTTAAAAATAACTAATTATTGCTTGTTTTGTCTTCAATATAAATGGGGATATGTACGATGCTACATCTAAAGTGTTGTTGCACTTTTACATTTTAGATTTCAAAATTGTATAGGGTATAAGTAAGTAAATAAATATAAATAAGAGTATATCAGTCATTTCAAAAAAATGTACATTTTTCGGTTATTGTCTATTGTCTGTTTAATTTGTAAGTTTGAAATATTTTTTCAATTTAACATAAGAGTTTACATATTGTGCAAGATAGTACATGCAAATATTAGTGTGCAAAAAGTTTCATATTTTTTTTATATTCGTTGAAGTATGAAAATTCGCCAATTTCCATGCGTTCATTTTTGATAAATAACATTTGCATTCAAATTATCTGTACATAAAACTGCATTTAAAGGTAAACAGAATGATTTTTCTTCATTTAGTAACATCATAATTGAAAATAAATAAACTTTCCATGTTTCAAATCATGACAACTTTTATTCCACAGTCACTGGAATGTCTGTTCATCAATATTTGTCCTTCCTGTTACTATTTATTTGTTTAAGGAATAAAACTAGTTTCTCCCTCCAATAACGGCGGTTTTTTATGGTGACGTCGTAGGCGTGGATACAGGACGTAACGACATGGTGAAATTTTTTATGTGGAAAGATTTTGGTCATCAGAATCAAAAGATCGGTAGGTATTGATGTAAGCGTACCTTTTTATAATGTCTTTAATGTTACCAGTTGATAGATAATTTTTAATTGCATAAGACTAATGAAACGTTTGTTACCGTAACTTAGGCATGGGCCGGAAGTATAAAAAACACTACATCAGTTATTAGGGAGCGACTATTTTAAAACCAATTTAAATTATGTACTAATTTGTCCATCCTGTTACTGTCCTTCCTGTTACAAAGACAGTGGTAACAGGAGGGACAAAAATGGTAACAGGATAGACATACTTTGTAAGAAAACTCAAAATGCCTCTTACATTATCGCAAATAAATTGTTACACATATTTATTACCGTACGGTATATTAATTCATAAAATGTACATTTGTATTGAGGTATTTCTAGAACAAGTCAAGTGCTACCTTGACTGGTAACAGCATGGACAAAATTATTAATTGTGCAACTATTATTTAGAATTCAGTTGCCGATATTACTGTACAGCTATTATTCAAGTGTGTCATATAGAATACGCATTGTTTCTTTTCAATACTCTTTGAATGCTTTACCCTTTGCGATTTGTACTTAAATGTTTTCTTTAGAACCTAATTTGGTTCATTTTGTTCCTTGATGTGTTATTTTGTTCTGCTTGGATTGTAAAACTATCATCATATTTTGCCAACTTTTGCACTGGTTTCTTAGAGACATGATACTTTCTCGTTACAGGTAAACAGAGATACAGACCTTGCGAGACGACAGCAACACTTATGACACAAAAGAATGTCTTTTATTCCAAAAAAAGGGGGGTGCACAACATATAAATGTGGGTATATTATACCTCCGGTTGTGGTTTGAACTCCCCTGCCCTATTCATAAAATAACAATGTGAAAATCCCTTCTCCGTCACATATATATTTCACAGCTACCACTATCATACTTAAATGAGATGATATTAGGAGATAAAAATATTAGAACACCAATTTTAGTCTACAGTAGGTGCACATCATGTACGTATGGGTCGACCCATTAATTAAAATAAGAATTTCTACCCATTGATTTATTGCCTTCTTAAAGTTGCAGGTCATTGATATATTTGCCATTCCAAATATAAATACGTACACCAGCGGCAAATCTGTGTGTATTATTCATTTTTATAATTTTTATAATGACATACCCCCCCCCCTTTTTTTTTGGACGCCTCCGTGCTTTTCTTTTCCAAAATCATTGAGAGACGCTGCTACAACTTCTAGAATATTGGCTATCATTCCGAATCCAAATAAAATCAGAACCTCTTCGTGAACTTATGGAGATGATCCAAAAATCCAAGAATGACAAGCATTCAGTGTTAAAATGTGTCAGAAACTAGATACATGTATATCAGAATCATTGACAATAAGAAAAAAATAATTTGAATTTTCGTTCAGTTGTATTGTTGTGTTCTTTAAATTGTCCTCATGTTTTTAAACATATGAAATTAGTTTTGCTTTTTACGCCTACATCTTCAACCTTCTCTAAGACGGTACGATGGGTGGTTGTTCTGGTGATTGGTTAGCCTGCAGTGGACACTTAAAGGCATATTCAGGAAGAGAATATGCTAAATAAATAAGAACCAACATGCTAAACTTGGTCTTAAAAGCGGTAGTTCACAGAAAGGCATGTCATCTTATGTACTGATTTTTACGACTTGCGGCAACCAAATCTTAAAGTTTCTTCATACTTAGCGAAAAAAACAAAAAACACCAATACCAATTTTTCATTTGTTTTTGTTTTGTTTTGTTTGTTTGACCCGGAGAGGGTTGTAACACGTATAAATGGTTCGTGTATAATGTTTAGATACTTATATCTCTCGTTCGTATCCCTATGAAATTCAAAATCCAGTTTTTTGTTATTGATTTTCGTGACCCAAATTATGTTTTGTCTCTACTGTTACCACTTTGTCCTCCCTGTTACTGCCTTTGTTCGTTCCTGTTACCCCAAAAAATGTGTAAAATAATTTTTACAATCAACATAACTGATCTATTGACTAAGTTTCCAGTTAGTATAATTGAAAAGGGACATAATAGTAAATTTTCAATGCCACTGTCTCCACAATATTTTTTTAAGAGTGTTTGAAAAATAAGAAATGTGATGATTTTCCTGAACTATCTGCAGATTTTTTTTTGGAGTAATCTACATAAATGATAAATGTAAATGTGATTTCAAATGAACACTGCTATGCAAGTGTGAGCTACACTTTTCATTGGATATTTTCTTTTCTATTATCACTTTTGCTATCAGTTAAAAAAAGTAACAGGATGGACAAAATCTGACACAAGCTGGCACACAATTTTAAAATAAAATTTTCTCAGGTGTTGGTAAGATTGCATATTTTGAAAAAATATTAACAAATCAATATGCTATTGGTTTTTTAAATTAATTTGCATTTATTTTAATCTTTTTTTTAGAAAAGTTCAGATTCCGAATTTGTACTTTATTTTGAAATGACTGATATATAGAAGAATCATGAAAGACATTGTCCTCGATCAAAATGTATATTTTGTTATTTAAAAATAATCGTGGCCTGATGTCTAATATTTTCGCAACTGCATGGTGAACACTTTTTTATACAGATGCTGAGATAGATTTATTAAATCATTTTATAAAACTAAAATTGCTTCAACATGTTCAATGGCTATGCTTATCCGGGTTTTAATGCTTAGACTTAAATTTAAACCAAACACCTGTTTTTTACCCCCTTGTTTTAACTACGGTACATGTATAGTACTGCTTTTTTTTATTTATCTGTGAAATTTGGGTTGTCTTATACATTTCTTATTTTGATATCGTTTTTGAAAAACATGTCTTTTGATGTCTTACATTTTATAAATCTTCCACATAAACTGTGATCCATTATTATCAATCTTTTGAAAAGTATTCATATATTATTGTTAAAATTGAAATATTCATACTTGTTTTTGTGCTTTATTACAAATGTCTATTATCTGAATTTGCAAATTACTTGTCTAAAATAAAAAAAAATCAATGTTCATTACTTAACAAATTTGTCTCATGCCAATAAAATATCTATATATTTTCCCCGGGCGCTTTTTCTGTTCCCCGGGCGCTATATTTTCTTCTCCGGACGCTTTTTCTTTTCCCCGGGCGCTTTTTCTTCACCCGGGCGCTCCCGGGCGCATTTTAGTAGGACTCTTCATGACAGCAATAAATGAATCTCGTTCTGTTCAAATAATTAGAAATATGATTAAAATATTTACAAAGTATGCTTTTGCCGTCTATGCAGAAAACTCGGCACACATTTAGAAATGGTTTTAGAAATTTTCTTTTAATAACTAAATTCATGCACCTATAAAAATGTTTCACCTGGGAATAGTAATAGAATAATCAATAACAGAGACCACAATTGTGTACTATATATAACAATTTAATAGTCCCATGTTTTATTATGGGCATTTCTAACCAACTAATATAAAAAAAAATATATGTTTAGTAATGAGACAACTGTCCACCAAAGATCAAATGAAGTGGTAATGTCTCAGATTTAAGCAATAATAGACAGACGTATGCATGGATTTTTTTTGACCGATTAAGTAATATTTTGTGCATATAAATTATGATCATTACGTGTGTTTATGTGTCCTTCAAGCTGTATTTTCTTTGAAATGACAGTATTATCAAGTTATATTTTGATTAAAGAGAAAACTTTGGATGCTCATCCAGATCTGAGACTACTATAACTATATGTGTTATAGCACAGGGACTCGGTTAGCAGATTAAAATTTTGTAAATCAATGTTTTTAATTTATTTTTTATTATTTCCTGTCTATTTGCATTACTATATCAACGTATTTAACGTTGCCATCACTATTTCTTAGTGATGGCAACGTTAAATACGTTAATATAGTAATGCAAATAGACAGGAAATAATAAAAAATAAATTAAAAACATTGATTTACAAAATTTTAATCTGCTAACCGAGTCCCTGTGGTTATAGTAGTCTCAGTCCAGATTAAATTTTAGCTAACAAAATTGACAGATACAAAAATAAAAACAACTTGTACAACGGTTTTCTGTAGAATTCAAACAAATAATAATATATATTACAGCTAGACTGAGAACGAAAAGCTTTGAGACTAACATGCACGGATACTAACTTATTAAAAGCACTGATTAAAAGGCTGCAATCCCCCAATGTGAAAGATATATAAAAAAAAAATCGATATTTCAAATAGAGTTGTCCCTCTTAGAACTATTTGTGTGGCTTAACAAAGAACGACTCCATTTTTTAAAATAGACAGAGACATTTATGTCACTGATATAGATACTGCTTAGCAAAAGATGTACATAAAACTATCACAGATATAATAGACATTTCAAATGTACCTTTGACTTAGAATTATGACATTGTTGAACAATTCAGATCATCGACTCGTTTCGAAATACATGTATGAGTGCCCTGTTTCATCGTTTTGTGACGAAAAAGTTTAAGTATGGGGACTTAACCTAGAGTGTGTATTCTTGTGGTTGTGTTGTGTTGTTGGATGTCTAAGTTTAACTCGTACACGGAACGACAAATGCCAAGTATACTCTTTAACAGTGTTATCCTTTTAATCTACTGGTAGCGTGATAAAGGGAATCCTGATCACATAAATGGATCCTGGTGTAGTCTGAACGAAGTCTTGTAAGTGAACATAAACACGAAGTCGAATAAAAGTTCAATACTGTATTACTAAAAGCACACGACTATATAGTATAACAAAGCTACAAGTATAACACAATGTACATCTAACTTCAGGCTCAACATTACGACTCTCCTCTCTACTATATAAACGTTACTGTCCTCTCCCTTCTATAAATTCTCTCTCCTCCTTATCTCACGCTCTTTCTCTCTTTTATATGACTCCTACAAGCCCTATACAAATATAGACTACTAGGGCAACCGGGCTCCGTGTGGCCGTGCTCCAGAAGTCCGGGTGCTCAGGTGATCCGGGCTCCTAATGATCCGTGCTCCTTGCATACATTACATACTCCTTACATCCTTACATACTTTGTTAGTCTTGTATCATTTTAACTTTTAGTTTCTTGTGTACAATTTGGAGTTTAGTATGGTGTTCATTATCACTGAACCAGTATATATTTGTTTAGGGGCCAGCTGAAGGACGCCTCCGGGTGCGAGAATTTCTCGTTGCATTGAAGACCTGCATGTTGGTGACCTTCTGCTGTTGTCTGCTCTATGGTCGGGTTGTTGTCTCTTTGGTACATTCCCCATTTCCATTCTCAATTTTATTTACTAGGGCACCATATGGAACCATAAGTGCTCACTATAGTCAAACAAAGAAATCTAAATATAACTCTGAATTAATATAATCTCTGGTGATCTCTAACTGTATTAAATGGCTATGTTTGAAAATACCCGATACAATCAGACAACACACTCAAGTTGACCTAACATATAAAAATGTTACAGTTTATGTATACCCTAATGAACCGTTTAAATGAATTATGTAATGAGTCTGTCACATTCCTTACCATACTTCTGTAATACTTAAATTGTACTCATTGTTGTTCCCATGACCTAGCTAAAAGCATTTTGATACAGTGAGAGTATATATACAACCTAAGTCTCTTTCCTCGTGCAAAAGTAGAAAAAAACCATTTGACTTCTCAACTCATTCCAAACGGAAAAGAGTAAGTCAGACTTTGATTCATAAAAAAACATGCAACGCACAGGCAAATATCTTGCGTTGTATATAATTCGGAAAAGGTAAATAATACTTTTTATTCCACTGCATGTTATATTTGGTAGCGAAATCAACATTTGATTGGTTGAAACTATCACACGTGACGTCGAACTAAACTTTTATTCCCCTCTGAGTATCATATTCCCCTCTGAACGTAGGGATTGCCTTTTGCGAAGTTTCCCACGGTTAATGTTTAAATAACATATTTTGATATGGTTTATTTTAAAAATTATTTCAAATCTAAAAACAAAAAGAAAATAATGAATAATTATTTAACTTTAAAACGGTACTGATTATCATTGTGTATGTTGTGTTTAGTTATAAAACAAAACATATAAGAAAACAAATTTTATATTCAGAAGTAAAAAAAAAAGTATTGGCAGTGGAATAAAACATTCATTTCCCTTGGCTTCGTGAGATATGAAGATTTTTTCACCCTCGAAAAGTCATATTTCCCTCGGGCAATGCCCTCGTGAAATAAGAATTTTCTTGGGTGAACAAACTTTCATATTTCCCTCAGGCACGGGAAATAAATGTATAATAAAAAGACCCTAATTCAAACAAAATATATTCTTAACCTTTAGAGGACGTGTTTCACAATACCATCGACATTCCTATGGGAACCAACTGTGCTCGTCTGGTCGACTTCTCTCTTGTTAATATGAAACAGAATTTATACAAGATCTTTTCAAGGATGAATGAAAAGAAGCTTGCATTATCCTATAATTTTAATTTTCGTTATATAATTCCGCCTACAAGTTTGATGACTATGTATAATTAACAAGTTATCCCATCCAACTTGATATAAATGATAGATACCATAGCCAAATACAGTCGTGTCTGAAAAAGGATGACGCAGTCCTTATATCTTGAATAAGCATCGGTTAAGATGTAATATTTACGACAAATGAGATTAATTCATCTTTCCTATTGTTATCTCTTCTTTTCGATGTAACACATTCAAAAATCGCCTGCATAGTTGATATGATATTCCAGAGCTTGTATCATTTAAAAAAATAATATCATGATTTCATTGATTGTGGTTTTCTGCTTACAAGGAGGACACTATACATTTATTTTCCGTGCCTGAGGCAGACATGAAGATTTGTTCACCCAAGAATATTCATATTTCACGAGGGCTCTGCCCGAAGGAAATATGATTTTTCGAGTGTGAACAAATCTTCATCTCTCCCGAAGCCAAGGGAAATGAACGTTTTATTCCACTGCTTAAGCTGTGTCTACTGTCTGAACTTCAAATATTAGTTTGCATACCGGCATTTTTCCTTATCCGCTTGTTTTTAAACACGACATACATATTGATAAACAGTACGGATAAACATTAATTATTTAATTATAGTCTTTTTATTTAAACGTCTGAAATAAATTTGAACACGATTTAATGATATTTGCTAAAGCTACTTAGAAAATAAAAAGTTCAAGAGTTATGTACATAAACCGCGCGTAACGTCGCACGATTAAGTCCCGATAGTTAACGGAAGGGAATATGAGTTTCAGAGGTGAATATGAAGTTTTGTTTGACGTCACGTGTGAATGTTTCAACCAATCAAATGTTGATTTCGCTATCAAAATCAATATGAAGTGGAATAAAAAGAATCATATAAACAAATGTTGTCTAATAGTAAAGTTGAGGTAATATCTGCGAAATTTTTACGTACGACATCATGATTTAGTTAACTTAATGGAATGTATGTGTCATAAATTACCAAGGATGGTTTCCAACTATAGACACAATCCCTTCTTCGTTTCTTCGAATCTTTAACAATAGGTGCCACAAGTGGAGCAGGATCTGTTTACCCTTCTGGAGCACCTGATATGATACATATATTCTTTTTTTTTTTGTGCAATCATTCATCATTCACACACACTTTGGTTGAAACTCAATCTCATGTTTGAAAGGAGAAAATCTTTGGAAAGGTTACCAAAGACAAATCAAATTTTGACTTATTTTGTAAATATTAATTCACTGAACATGTTTGCCGTTCTAAATTGTCTCTCTATCTATCATAATGTCTGTAAATTAAACCAACAACAATAGAAAAAAAAATGTCATTCAAGATATCCATTGACAATTTCGTTCATGTTTGACTTACAGTTGTATTTGTCGGGTATAACACCATTCGCTAAACATCTTTGCATATAACATGTATAAAGGTTATCTGTATCTATCGTAGTTTCTCCAAAAAAAAAATTTTCAAGGACAATTACTTCATTAAAGAACCAATTTACGATTTCGTTCATGTTAAACTTAACAGTAGATCTTACTTTGCAGAAAAAATTGCCCTTAATTTCTCTCTATCTTCTATTGTTTAAGGGCCATTACTCATATAAGAGATCAATAGTGTGTCAGTTTTACTTTTTTCGATATCTGAACTTGCTGGACATATTTGCTTTTAAAATCTATCTTTAAAAAAGTTTTCACGATAATAACCAAAGACAGAAAGTTCATAAAATTCATCTAGTTTATTGTAGGGGTATAGCTCCAAAAGGGGTTTTGCGATAGGTCTGGAAGTTTTGTGGCAGATAAATCTAAACATGCAAAAAAACTGCATGCATGTAAACCATTTGTTCATTTTTAGCTGGGACAATCTTGTTTATCGATGGCAAAGATAAAAAAAAAAAAAAAAAAAGTTTATACAAGATTTCACAAGTTATCATTCAGTCTATTTTTGCTGACATTTGGTCCAGTGGTTTCAGATGAGACCTTTGAGAAAGTTTACCATGGTCTATAAAGAACGGACAGACAGCAGACGCAAAAGCTCATCTGGCTAAAAATGAATATTTGAGACTCCTCTGAAGACTGGACAGTATATGGAATAAGAAAATCTTTATTAAAATTAGCCATTCAGTTCAAACTGGACTGAAAATTTTAAAATTGAAAATTATCAGATTCAATGTTTGCCTTTGGCTTTAATTTTATACTAGAGAGTGGCAATTTTTGTTTAGTTTCTCAATGTCTTCAGAATGTGATATTCACTAGGATATAATTGGATGGTCATATGTGCCACTTTGTTATCAAATTATAACCACATGAGAATCACTGTAAAGGGTTTAGAAATCATCAGTCCTAAAAAGATTCCGAATTTAGAAGGAAACTTTTATTGAATTGTAAGAATAAAATTGGTGTATTCTAATGTAGGGCACTTTGAGTCTTGCCAGTTTGACCTGCCATTCTTTGGTGTCTATTTTCTAAGCTATCATGTTCATGTTTACTGACCAGTAAATTTTGATGAGGTTTATAGTATTAACTTGATCTCATTTTGTTGTCAGTAACCACAAATCAAAGTTTGAAGAAAAAAATTGATGGACATATTAATTATTGCACTGAAACTGTTGGTAGCCTGCAGTTCATCACCATATTCAGACAGGATAATTATTTCTTTGGAAAACCTGTTTAAGATTAACATTCTATCAACAGAATGACAACGGACACCAAATGAAGGGAATAATAGCTCATCCTGACAGTTTGGGCCAGGTGAGGTAAAACTAAATTTTCTTGTGGATCAAAGGTATACAGTTGTGTATATGACTGTCCCTCAGTGAACTTAATGATATCATGTTGGTAGTTTTAAATCAAAAGATTGCTTCAGTGTTGGCCTATATTTCCGTATTGATCATTTTAAAGATATCACCCGATTTTTGGATTACTTAAATAAAGTAATTCACACTCACAGTCTTTAGTTTTCTACATTGTGTTTTGTAGACTGCAGATTGTCTTTTTATCGTTTTTCCTTTTTACTATGGCTCTGTTAATTTGTCTTTGGTTTTTTAGTTTAATATCCAATTTCCATTCGGTATCTTCTGAGGCCAAACAGTGTTACAATCCATTCAAAAAAAAAAAGCGGTCATTATGGTTGTAATTGAATTTCTTGTATGAACAAATAATATTTATTTTATTCACTTTGGTCATGTGCTCTCTAATTAACAGCTTGTTTCCCTGTCCCTCTCTTAAATGCTGTATATGTTTTATTTTTATTTATACTTTTATATATATGTGTCTTTCTATGTTGGCTCCTAAAGCATGTTTATGCACCTGTCCCAAGTAAGAAACCTGTTGTTCAGTGATTGTAGTTTGTTGATGTATATAGATATAAAATGTGGTTTTTATGCAAATGAGACAACTCTCAATCCAAGTCACAAATTATAAAAGTAAACCATTTTAGGTCAAAGTATGGTCTTTATTAAGGAGCCTTGGCTCACATCGAGCACTAATCTAAAAAGGCCCAATAAATTACTTGTGTAAAACCATTCAAACGGGAAAACCAATGGTCTTATCTTATCTAATGGTTGTTTATAAGTGTTTCTGGTTTCTAGATTTTTATATAGATTATATTAGACAGTTGTTTTTCCTGTTTGAATTATTTTACACTAGTCATTCTGTGTCCTTTAGCTTGGTGTGAGCCAAGGCTCTGTGTTTGTAAGGCCTTAATTTGACTTAAAATGTTTTGTGCTGTAAGGCCTTAATTTGACTTAAAATGGTTTACTTTTTAAAAATTGTGACTTGAATGGAGAGTGGTCTCTATAGTATTCATACCTCATCTTCTTATATCTTAACTAAAAAGATTATCTTCACAAAAATATCCCAAAAAGGGGTTACTATTCATGACCCCTCATTCATCACAACAGATAATTTCTAATTTACATTCAGAATTCAATGAACAATTTACCTCAATGCTGTTAACAGTGTCCAAATATGACACAACTGATTATTTCAAAAAGTCAGACTCTTCATCCATTTTTAATGAAAAGAATAAGATTTTCAGCTTGATAAAAAAAAGTTTATTTAATAAACGACTGATTAACATCATTAATTATGCTGGTTTCAAGCGCTTTTCTCTGTGTGAACTTATCTTTTTGTAGCTAAATCTAAAGGATAATTGGTAAATTTCAATTTTTAATGTTAGGGAAATAAGATTAAATTGTCTATAAACAGTTGCTGTGATAAATATAATTAAAACATTCAAAATATAGGGAAAATTATAATGACTCTTTCACGCATAATATCATAATTCAGGGATTTTTTCAAAGAAATTCATAACTAAAACAAACCCTGTGCCAATTAAGATGTAATTCATTCAGGAATATACACAATAAAGCAAATATAATTATATTACAAATAAAACAATAAAGTCAAGACTAAGAGATTTAAACATTGTCTAAATAATAAGTTTTTCAAACTTATTCACACATGCATCTAATAAGTGATAATATTTCAACTCTTTCTTTTGGAATTTAAATTAGAAAATAAATGGTTTTCCATTCTTTCTTTATCTTTTGGGACTTACATGTAAACCCGATGCAAAATTTGATTGCAAATCTATGTGAAAGAAAACTCATATTTGGCATCTACCAATTGCAGAACCTTTTTAGTTGATGCTGATATGGACCTGAATTTAGTAAAGTTCACTATTTAGTTGGTTCTGTACACAAGAAAAAATAGTGAAAATAATTATGATCAAGACATTTTATCACACAAACATCTGCAAGCATGATCATAAACTCTTTCTAAACAACTTCAATTTATCATTTTTATACTGCCAAAATTTAATTCCTATTATTGTTGTTTGAATTTTAGTTCTTGTGAAATTAAAAATTTTAATTTCTATAGGGTCATACAAGTATTGTGGAATAGAAAGGTTGACTTTTGATTGACCTATGAATGTTTTTAATAAATGCAGCTTTTGATTGTAAAAATGAGACAGTAAACTTTCTTTACATATTTTTAACCTTTTGTTTCTACTAATTGACAATAAGATTTCAACATGATCTAAAATGATGTTAACAATTTGGCTGTGCTAGTTAGTTTTTTTTTGTGTTTTTTTATAATTTCAAACATTTTATGTTTGTTTCCTTTAAAGCTCTTAGTCTCAAGCAAGCATGGAACATTCATAACTTCATAATATTCATCTCAAAATTTCAAGTTTTCAATTATCCTTGCTCCTGCAAATTAAGGTCTTAAAAATTAACAATTGTGTTATACATTAAATATATTCAGATAAGCTAAACATTTTACTTGAAACCTATTTACAACAGCAAAATTACTGTTCAGTTTATCTCAAAATTTTACATGTGCTAATAACTGAATCAATCACATCCCTAAAATAATTATAGTAAAAATAGAATTACTTTTTCTAAATTACCATTTTAAAACATTCATAGTTTTTACTTGATCTAAACCAAAGCTGTATATATATAATCACATTCACTTCATATTGAAGTAAATTTTTTTATTAAATTCTGACCAACAGCCATTCTTATGCCAAATTACTTATATGAAAGTATAGATAATAAAGATTACGAATAGGAACTAAAACAATCATCAAAGAGTCTTATTATTTTATAAACCAGGAGTTGATTTCACAAAAAAAACTTACGACTAAGATTGATCGTAACTATACTGGTTTGTTCATGACTTAAGACCAATCTTAGTCGTAACTTTTTTTGTGAAACTGACTCCTGACTTGTGTTTTCTACAAAGAGACTCATCAGCGACCCTCCAATCAAAAAAGTTAAATGGCCAAAAGAACAAAAACCAATATTTTCTGAGAATTTTAAAATATTTTCATGTTCAATTACAACTAATTGATTAAATGATCAAAACAGTCTCTTCCTTTGTGGAAAGGAAAGATGAAAGAATACCATAACAAGTGCCTTCTACAATATTGAATGGACTTTTTAAACCTGGATAACAGTTTAAAAAACAAGAGATCTATAGGATAAGTTTAATGCATCTAAGAGTACAATCATACTTCACATTCAACACATTCAAGACATCACAGGCTTTATGAATAACAATGATCTCTTTTTAATATGAAAACATATGGGTAAAAATATGGATTCTTCTTTTGAAATTCAAATCAGTTTTCTATGAATGTGATTGTTTTTCTATTAAGAAAACTCAGTTAGCTACACAATTTGAGTTTTATCCCTATTAAATCTTACAAATGTTTATATATTACTTATAAAGTAGAGCACTAATAAAGTTTGTTCTGTGTTTTAATACTAAACAGTGAAAATGTGTTTATTTTCACAAATCTACTTCCCTTCTTGCCAAGGATTTCTTATGCAATTGAAAGTGCATTGATTATATAATGCAATCTTATTTTGCCATACATGCAAAATTTAAAAACTGATTAATATTTATAACAATTATAATGAATTTTCTACGGGAGAAGAAAATCTGATGAAGTTTTTTTCATACCTAAAACAGACCCTCTTAATTAATTCATAATTATTTCAATTAAAAAATTATCTTACATTCGGTCCAGTAAAATCTCAATTTACTGATTAGACCATTTTTTGATTGTTTTCAAATCTTAGTCCTTTGTAAACTATGCAAGGCCACACTTAAAAATATTTTAGTTTGCCCAAACCCTACCCAAAAGTAGAGACAGTGGGAAGGTAGGTAGGTAGGTCGGTAGGTAGACAATTTCTTTTTTATTTTGAAAAAGAGAAATGGAATTGTCGGATGTTTTTTTGTCATACAGATCGGATTAAAAAAAAACTTTTTCTAATCAAGGCAATAAAAGTTTTTGAGTAGGTAGGGTAGGGTTAGGGCAAACAAACATATTTTTTTATGGCCCAATTGAAAAACATTCAGATACTAGATAAGCTTCACTAAATTTTGTAAAATTAACTATATTTGACATCTACAAATATAATTGATGCCTTAGTTCAAATAAAGAAGTTTGACAGAAAACAAAAGTAACAAACCCCTCCAATCTCTAAATTTTAGTTGAAATACATTGTTGCCATTACGACCAAATGTCAATTCATATCCTACTTTATATGCCTGTCTGATCCTTTAACAGGTTTAATCTGTATTCTCAGAATGTAAAACTTACATTGTTTCTCTATGGACCTTATCACATCCTTTAAATTAGGACTCAAAAAAAGAGAAAACATTAAAAAATGTTGAAATAAATCTATAATAAAGACAAGGAAAGCAGTCAAAAGCCATGAACAATTTGTCTAGTAATCCAATATAACATGTAGTCATAGATATTTTGTGCAAACAATTTTAATGTTAGTCTGTGGAGATCCATGTAATGTAATTTTCTAACAAAAACAATTCTAAACTTCAATAAAACAGTAATTGTACAAGCAATCATAAGTCTCTAGTGACATAATGTTATTTGATCACATGATATAAGTAGGTATAACATACAATGAGGTGATATTATGGAGGGCAAGACCAGAGTTATAGGTTAATACTACTTTGTCTTTGTCACGTTAGTTATCTCCCTTATTTTGTTTCTTTTCATGACTTCATACAAATTCCTCTACATATCCCTTTTTAAACTTTTTAGGAAATTTTAGTGATAGGATCTGAATTTTTGTGCAATATCATAAAGATTAACAACTTCAAAAGAAAACTGAGAAACTGTGTGTACAAGATCAATGTTTATCAAAAACACTTTATACACACTATCTTGACATGTTATATAATTTGTCTTCTGATAATTTTTTGTCAACATTTTACATTTTGCATTTTTGAAGTTCATACCAAGGTCAATCAATGGCATCATATGTCATTTGGTCAAAATTAGATAGTATATTTTTTAGTTTTCTATGGCTTGTTAATTCACCAACGTAAAAATGAGTATGATACAAGTATTAACCACAATTTTTCACACTTCAATAACATTTAATCATTTAATTCAAAATCAAAGCTTTCAGAAAATTTAAGTATAACTAAGGTATAATAATGTATTTTGCATGTAACATTATTGAATATACATGTATATTATAAGGAAGATGGGTCAGGTTTTTATGCAAAAGATCTCAAATTTCTTTGTGGCTGACTATACATAGAGCACATGTCTCCAGGGAATAAACAGAGAAAAAAACACAATTTTTGGGGCAAGGTTAATGCCCTGTATTGTTTCTCTGCATGTATGAATTAAACAGTGTTTTAAAATAATATTTAAATCTTCACTTATTTGATGTTGTTTCATGGATACTTCCAGCAATTGTTTTCAGTGCATAGATTTTCAATGTTTATTTCGGCAATATAGAGAATTTTAAAAAACAATTTATTCAAAGGTCAAGTTGACCTCTTAAAGATTCCGTCTTCCTTAATATGAAAACAGAAATTATAAAGAAAAAAATCTTCTGAATTACATCATTAATATCTTTGTACATGTAACAACTTTAGGAGTCGTTTATATGTACATTGCCAAAAAAATAATTGAATCATATAAAAATCTTTAGGGCTGTTCCAGAATTAAACTCATGGGGGACATGAGAGGCACAATTTTTAAGACCCAAACGACTCATTATATTAAATTTTCTTTAATTTTTTTCATTTTCTAAGGAAAATGCAACCACCCACAATATGAGTGTCTCCCATCTCCAACCAAAACCAATTATGGAACAGCCCATTTATTTATATCTGTACAGGATGATTGGTAACTATTCTGACAAATGGTTGATTTATAACAATGATGTCTTCCATAGTATTGGTGTTACCCTTCTCCTTGCCCTCCAGCATAACAATATCACATATGAGTTTCATCATCAACATAAATAACAAAAGGACGTAGATTTGTTAAAATGTCTATAACACATGAATATTAGCTGAGTAAATTCTCTGTCGCTCTTTCTATATCCCAATTATGTGATGATAGTGCTACTCTAGCCTTGCCCTGAAAAACATCAGAAAATTTATTATTTTAATATATGATATAAAGCAAATTTTTGTTTAAGTTAGTGAATACATATGAATTCAATTGCTTCATTCTGTTCTTCAATGCTTTCTTTTCACACTATTTACACAATATTAAATTGTAGTTTTAAATCTTGTATTTCCACTTAATCATTCTAAATTTGATGTGAAACAACTAAGGAAAGCCCCAACCAACTACCCATTTTAAAATGATAGACATTTTAAATCCTTTAACCCCTATGTTCCATTTTAGCAATAGTGGCTATGTAACTTGGAAATAAAATACAACCAGATGCTCCGCAGGGCGTAGCTTTATACGACCGCAGAGGTTGAACCCTGAACGGTTGGGGCAAGTATGGACACAACATTCAAGCTGCATTCAGCTCTAAATTTGGATTGTGATTAAATAGTTGACACAGCATAGGTTTCTGACACAGAATGAATGTGTTCTAATGAACTTAAAATTTTTGTTTTCTCTTAGAGCAATTCACTATGCTGTTGAATATTAATCCTCTCAAAACAAGAATGTGTCCTCAGTACACGAATGCCCCACTCGCACTATCATTTTCCATGTTCAGTGGACCGTGAAATTGGGGTAAAAACTCTAATTTCGCATTAAAATTAGAAAGATCATATCATAGGGGACATGTGTACTAAGTTTGAAGTCGATTGGACTTAAACTTCATCAAAAACTACCTTGACCAAAAACTTTAACCTGAAGCGGGACAGACGGACGGACGGACGAACGAACGGACAGACGGACGCACAGACCAGAAAACATAATGCCCCTCTACTATCGTAGGTGGGGCATAAAAATGTTTGAAGAAATTTTCTTTTTTATTTATGAAATTTCAAATGAGAAAAATTGAACCCAATTTTTTTAATCACATCCCCCTTTCCCTTATTCCAAAACTAATCTCAATTAAAATTTCTAATGGAGTTTGCAACAATAACTACTCATTTAAATACATCATAAAATATTAAGATGTAAAAAAAACTGCTTGTTATCACTGAATGTTATTTATTATAATTTATCAGTTGGTAGTAAAAAGTGAATATACATTGTATATTGTATATAACAAAGATTTAAGTTGATTCTGGACAAAGAAAGATAACTCCAATTAAAAAAAAATCTTGCTATTGCACAATATTTTGCAATTAGATATTTCTTGCTTACTATTCTGGACAAAGAAAGATAACTCTGATTAAAAAAAAATTTGCTATTTCACAATATTGTGCAATTAGATATTTCTTGCCATTGCGCAATACTGTGCAATTGAAAAGACTTGCTATTGCACAATACTTAATATAATAATTTTAGATCCTGATTTGAACCAACTTGAAAACTGGGCCCATAATAAAAAATCTAAGTACATTTTTGGATTCAGCATATCAAAGAACCCCAAGATTTCAATTTTTGTTGAAATCAGACTAAGTTTAATTTTGGACCCTTTGGACTTTAGTGTAGACCAATTTGAAAACAGGACCAAAAATGAAGAATCTACATACACAGTTAGATTTGGTATATCAAAGAACCCCATTTATTCAATTTTTGATGAAATCAAACAAAGTTTAATTTTGGACCCCGATTTGGACCAACTTGAAAACTGGGCCAATAATCAAGAATCTAAGTACATTTTTAGATTCAGCATATCAAAGAACCTAACTGATTCATTTTTTGTCAAAATCAAACTAAGTTTAATTTTGGACCCTTTGGACCTTAATGTAGACCAATTTGAAAACGGGACCAAAAGTTAAGAATCTACATACACAGTCATGACAGTTAGATTCGGCATATCAAAGAACCCCAATTATTCAATTTTGATGAAATCAAACAAAGTTTAATTTTGGACCCTTTGGGCCCCTTATTCTGTTGGGACCAAAACTCCCAAAATCAATACCAACCTTCCTTTTATGGTCATAAACCTTGTGTTTAAATTTCATAGATTTCTATTTACTTATACTAACGTTATGGTGCGAAAACCAAGAAAAATGCTTATTTGGGTCCCTTTTTGGCCCCTAATTCCTAAACTGTTGGGACCTAAACTCCCAAAATCAATACCAACCTTCCTTTTGTAGTCATTAACATTGTGTTTAAATTTCATTGATTTCTATTTACTTAAACTAAAGTTATTGTGCGAAAACCAAGAATAATGCTTATTTGGGCCCTTTTTTGGCCCCTAATTCCTAAACTGTTGAAACCTAAACTCCCAAAATCAATACCAACCTTCCTTTTGTGGTCATAAACCTTAGACAGTGTTTTCCCTAGGCTATTCATGCATGGCGGTACCGCTACGCATAAAATTTCGGCCGCCATGCATTTATCATACCCGCTATGCATCCCGCTATGTGTGAACTTTTTATTATCTTATAATATGAAGTGACAATTGACAAAACTCTACAGGTGTTTCAAACTCACTGCATGGACTGATAATTGATCGTAATTAGATGCAACGCCACAGGCACTTGTTTCTGTCAATATGGGGTTTACTATCCATACCCAGTGGTTTTTTTTGTACTGGGTATGGATAGTAAACCCCATATTGACAGAAACAAGTGCCTGTGTGCAACGCTCTGATTTTACAACCACGTTGATTAGAAAGAACAACATTCAAGACTTCGATTGCATAATAGAAATCGGGAGTTCAAATTGTTTTAATGATAAATATTATAGCCTGATACAGCTTCCAAATATCCTTCCGTGAAAAAATAAAAAGTAAAACTTTTGCAGTATAAATTTTACGTTTTGAAATCATAAGTCTGACATCGAAATATTTATATCAAACGCAGTTGATTAGTTGTAACAGAGAATACACATCATTGGGTTGAAACATGATGTAACTTTGACCTCCGTAGCAGAGTTCAAAAAATGTATGGGTCACTAAATATTCACAATTCAGATCGTTTTTGTTTTGATGTTTTTATTTTTGAAACTGATCTTTCAAACAAGTTTTAATCCAGAAGAAAGTAAAAACATTGCTTGACTGTACCTTAAGTTGAATATCTATATCCAAATTAAATTAATTAAAACTGTAATCCATGATCACAAATTGAATGCTTTGTTTACAATTGTTGAAAGCCATGTGCTTTTTGGCGGGAAAATTCGGGAAACCCCTTATTAACAGGAAACAGTTACATTTCATTGTTATTTATAGACAGTAGGAATTTCATTTTGGAAATCATTTTGATTAACTGCTAAGATTTATTCATGAAAAATTAATAATTTCTTGGGGTGAAACTGATAATACTATTTTTATTAAAATAATTTACATCTAGGGGTATGGAAAGGGGGGCTGTTTTTTGGGTTTTTTTTTCAATAATATTACAAATATATATAAAGTTCAACAGTCTGAAAAAACATGGTTAAATGGATTTTAATTCTGAAAAACTCATGTTTATTTAATTCCTTTATTATTTCCATCATAATCAGAAACAAGCTACATGTATAAGGTATTTCAAACATATATTTTTGGCTTTTATTCAAGAACATTCAAGACTATTAATATGTATGTGCCTGTAGTAAAACAAACCTGGTAGAGCCTAAAAAAATTCTACAGGGCCCTTGAAAAAACTTTTGGATCCAGGATGGCCTTGAGAGAAAATGTTAAGTATTGTTCCTGACTGTATTGCAGATTTATGTGAAGTTTTTAAACTGACATGCACAATTCATTTCACAAGTGTAATAAAAATAATTCTGCAAAACAACGCCGCGCATCGCGTTGCAAATTCATCTTAGACCCACCATGCATCAAGAATTTTCTAGGGAAGACACTGACCTTGTGTTAAAATTTCATAGATTTCCATTCACTTTTACTAAAGTTAGAGTGCGAAAACTAAAAGTATTCGGACGCCGGACGACGACGACGACGCCAACGTGATAGCAATATACGACGAAAATTTTTTCAAATTTTGCGGTCGTATAAAAATTATACTATATACTCTGAAACTCATTTTAGTTTATTTAAATTGATTCAACAGAATCATAGGACAATAAGATTGTCATTTTAATGTTATAATTAACATTGACATTAAAGCGGGAGGTTTGGCATGCCACAAAACCAGGTTCAACCCACCATTTTTAACTTAAAATGCCCTGTACCAAGTCAGGGAAATGGCCATTGTTATATTAAAGTTCGTTTCTGTGTGTTACATTTTAATGTTGTGTTTCTGTTGTGTCGTAGTTCTCCTATATTTGATTTCCCTCAGTTTAAGTTTGTACTTTGGATTTGTTTTTTCTCTATCGATTTATGAATTTCAAACAGCAGTATGCCTTTATTTGTAGGACAAGATTTTTTAAAGTAACCTTGATGAACAAATTGTGAAACATTTTTTAAAGGGCTTTACAGCTTTTACATTAATGCTAGCAAGACAAATCTTTGTTTGGCTTGCTTGCTTTGTTTGTATCAGTGTTTGCTCAAGCATGGTAATTAAGATAGGCGGGGCTTCAGCTTGAATACTTAGATTGTATTGGACGTTATGTCTGAGGTGAAGGACACTTAATTTTAAAACATCACATGACAAATATTCTCACATGTTTTCTCACCTGTAAAAATACAATAATTTGTCAATGAAAGAAAAATATAAACTTTTTTCTTGTATGAGGCTGAGAAACTGGCCTTCAACATTAATTGACCTAATATTGTTTTTATAACATAACAATCTATTAGTTCAGTCAGTTATTTCCATGTCTGTTATGCAACTCAAGAAAATATTCCAAAAAATGGGAAACAATTGTATCGAAAAGAGAAAATCGAGTGGACCTTTTTTTTTATGTTAGGGTGTGTTTGAGATGAATATTTTGTCTTGAAAATGTACAAAACAAGAGTATTTGATACATCATCTCGCTTCAGACTCCATCATTTTATATAGCAAAGCTACAGGTTGACTTCATAACATAAAAAATCACAGTACTTAAAGATGAAATTATAGGGGTCAAGTGAAATACCTATCCAGTGGATCACAAAATCAGAGTAGGTGTGTTTGAATAGCTATTTTACTAAAAGTGCTTGACGACAGTCTTTAAGTTGGATCTCTGAAAAAAAAAATTGTCTTCCGTTTCTACGATTGTGAAAATGAACTGGCGTAATAGGAAGATAATTTCGACGAAGTAGAATCCTGTCTGTATTGTATATTTAGAGGTAAGGAAACATGTGAGAATAAGTATCATGTGATGTTTTAAAATTTAGTGTCCTTAACCTCCAACATAACGTCCAATAAATTTTAAGTGTGATGTATACAAGCTGAAGCCCCGCCTATCTAATTACCATGCTTGAGCAAACATTGATACAAACAAAGCAAGCAAGCCAAACAAAGATTTGTCTTGCTAGCATTAATGTAAAAGCTGTAACTCATTAAAGGGACAATTGATAATATTGATCATATAAACTTATTTGTAAATCTTACTTTTCTGAACATTTTTTATGTTAACAGTTAATGTTTATTTTTAAATTATATTCAAAATAATAACGAAAAACTGCAAAATTTCCTTAAAATAACTATTTAGTGGCAGCAATCCAACAATGGATTGATAGATTCATCTGAAAATGTCAGGGTTGATAGAACATCACCTAATGAACATTTTTACCTCACATCAGATTTGCTCTCAATGCTTCAGTGTTTGAGATATAAGCCAAAAACAGCATTTTACCACAATGTTCAATTTTTAGCCATGACAGCCATGTTTTTTTATGAAACAGAAAATAAAACACAAACTTTATTCTAAATAAATAGGTTCAGTTTTTTCCAAGGTCAAAGATGTTTGAAACAGCTTTCACTTGATGGACAACGATGGATGCCAAGTGATGGCTAAAGCTCACAGTTTCTTGTGAACGGTAAACTAAAAACAATGATGAAGGGTTTGACATATGATCTGATTGTCTGTCTGTTGTTGAAGACAGTGTGTTGCCCTCTAGATGTCTTTTGGTAATAACAGTATTTGTTGGCGAGTCCCAACATTTATTTCAATTGTAACAAAAGGCAGAGATATTTTTTTAACAGAATCTTAAATGCAAATAAAGAAACAAGTAACATCATTTTCTACATAGTACTTACCTCATCAAATCCCATTCCCATTACTTGTGTAATTTTATTTTCTAAATCCAATTCTCTATGGGGACCTACAAAACATAATTCATAGCCTATAACATCAGTTTGTTTTGTTTATCTTAATCATGTTTTAACAATGTTTTAAAATATGTTTCTGTCTGATATCATGTTTGTTTGTTCTTCTTCTTTAGAAATTTTTTCTGTTTATATCGCTCTCTTTTATTATTGAAAATAGTGATGTTCTGATTATAGATTATAATGGCAAATTGGGAAAATCCAACCAAAAAGCAATTGTACAATTCTATAATCAAATGTAATCCCTTCTAAATAAATACTTTGAAGGTTGGACCTCTCTTTAAATTGTTGTTCAAGTTTCTGTGGAAATGAAATGTGCTATAATGAATAATCTTATCTGGATTGTAAACAGACAATATAATAGGGTTTTAAATCCTACATGTGTATCATATTGGCCGAAGCATGTGTAAAGTTCCATATTAACTTTACATCTTAACCTCAAAACAACAGCTTTTGAAGTGTCAAATAACTCATAATAAGCTTCTCAGATCAAAATGTAAGACATGGTGAGTCATTGGTAACTGTTTTTGAAGCAGGATTATTTTAGATACATGTACATCAATTTATAATTATTTATTAAATTATTAATTTACAGGATCGAAAAATCATATTATCAGAGTATTGTCTTCATGGTTAATAAATTTAATTTGTCAATATTTAAACTTTGAAATGCTTATATAGTTTAGAAGTGTTTAAATATATCTTATATGAAACTTAAAATATCTATATGTTATCAAAATCTTATCAAAGTATCAAGGAAATGAAACTTTATAAAATTAAGTTTTAAAAAAAAATCAATACAAAGGGGATACAGATTACAACCCTGTAATCTAGTAATCTCATAGGCAGATCCAGGGGGGGGGGGGGGGGGGGGCTGGGGGGCCCGGGCCCCACCTTTCGTGGGAAAAATTTGGTTGATTATATAGGGAATCACTGAAGCATGACTGGAGCGGCCCCCCCTTAGGTCAGTCAGCGGGCCCCCCGTAGACAAAGTTCTGGATCCGCCACTGAATCTGGTAGCAAGATATATTGATATACAAGAACAATGACTTTATTTCCAATAGATATATATATGTATATACAAACCACCAGCATATATATTTGTCCAATGTCTGGCTGTTTTTATAAAAATTTCTTGACAATCTTTATATTGTTTGGCTACAACTGCATCCTGTGGATCATCGGGTTCTGCTGCAGCTAACAAAGCTTGTAATGATAATAAAACTGTTCTTAATGTCATAGCAGCAGCCCTGCAAAAAATATTTCAGAATACAATTTAGAGCTTAAATTTTGATATACATTGTAAAAAAGAATAAGAAGATGTGTTTATGTGACACGTGCAGCTTGTCATCTGTGGTTTCAACATGGTCAAATCTGACTTGTGGCTTTGGGACGAGATATCTCATTTGAAAGGACTTATGATTTTTTTTTTTTTATTAAAACCAGAATCATATTACTTCAGAACTGTGTAGAAGGCATAAAGATGACTTGAGTTAATTTTTAAACGTGACCTGAGGGGATATCCTACTGGAGGTCCCTTGCTCACACTAACAAATCTCTGTTTTCTGTGAATTGCAAAATTTGGTAAATAAACGTGGAAGATCGTTTGCATATAACGTTATATGCGGACATTACTCAAGGACTTCAAGTGAAACTGGCCAAATTTGTACTTCATTTGAGTTTTGTGGTAATAAGCATTGTATATATAATTTTATAACATTCAGTTCAGTCAAACTAAAGTTAGGGACTGAAATTAAAAATTCATCAATTTTTCCATTTGTAAATGGGTATAACTCTAGAACAGTAAAAGTGATGCCACCGAAATTCAAACTTGATCTGTGTTTTGTATAAATAAGCATTGAGTTTAAGTTTCATTACATTTGGTTGAGGCAAACTTAAGTTAGAGAAAGGAACTGAAATATTCCGCATTTTTTTTCATTTGTAAAGGGGCATAACTCTAGACAGTATAAGCTTTGTGTATAATTTTGAACTTTCATAACATTTGGTTGAGGCAATTTAAAGTTGGAAAACGTAAGCCAATTTAGGATGTTGGTAAGTTCAAACAGTCCGACAAGGGTGAAACTTTAAGCCCTCTCTGCTACGGCAGGGGCATAAAAAGATGGAATTTGGCATTCAATTTCAAAAGTTCACAAACGACTTAATGCACATTTTCAGTTACTTTCAATTTTTTTATTAATACAACAGGTCTTTTAATCACAAAAACTCACCACTGATCTTTTAAAATATCTAAACAAATAGCTCCTGTGACAGAACTAATATTTGGGTGCCATATTCTTGTAGTAAATTTTACCTGTAAAAAAGATTGTTTACCATTAATATACTCAACCACAAAAGAGACTTCAGGCCATTAGTTTTCTCATTAGAATTCAATTGTTAAATTTTTGCCAAATAATGGTATGGGTTTTGCTCATTGTTGCAGGCCATACAGTGTCCTATGTTAGTTACAGGGAATAAATTTAAACTTTTTTCTCTATGGGCTAGCTTGGACAATATTCCCCAGCCTAAAATCTCTCAAATAATAAAATTTCAGGTACATGTTATTGTACAAGTTTATTGTAAATTTATAAATAAGAAATCAAGAGGAACATGTTTTCAGTTTTATGGTTAATAAATGAGAGTCAACATCTTCCTAGGTTTATATCTTTAATAATAAGGATGACTGATACCTGAAATGCATATATACACAGTACATTAGTATATGATTAGTTAGTTAATTTGAATTTTTTTTTACATGTAACTCTGTTATAAAATGTTTAACAATGGAGGTTACTCAGGTATACATTTTTATCCCTAGGACTAATTGGTATTTAAAGTATTCATGTAAATTGCAAAAGAAAACCTGAGCAATGATATCTTATTAATGTTCAGCTTTTATTACACATCAAAAATGAGCATTGTTTTTGGCATAGTAAATGATAAAATACATAGTGTCCAAGTCAATATTTCAGCTTACCTTAGGAGGATTAAATGGATATGTTTCTGGAATTTTAATTTCTAGTTTGAATGTTCCTCCAGCATATGGTGTGTCGGGAGGTCCTGCTATCGTCCCTTCTAACTCATTATACATATCATTTTTCAGTGATACTTTTATCTTACAGCGTTCCACCTGGATTATAAAAGATAAACACATTTAGTTATACATGTATGTTAGATATTTGTAAGAAGGTAAAATCTACTCATTATCACTTTCCACTTGTATGTTATTTTTGTTAAACTTAAATAAATGAAGAATATATCCATAGGACAGATGTCTAGGGCTTGTAAATATACAACAAATTACATTTTTTTCATTTATAAAGGGACATGAACAGTGCAAGTGATGCCACTCAAATTTGAACATGACCAGTGTTTGGTGGTAAAAACCAATGTGTTTAAGTTTCAAAATATTTGTTTGAGTCCAGGTAAAGTAACTTTCACTGTAAGAGTGCAGAAACACAACAGGTAAACTTATTTAATCCTTAGAACATGTTGAATATCTTATTCTAAAAGGTTGCCAAATGCAATTCAACACTGTAATAAGATCTAGATCTTTTTCAACTGATTTTAAGTATTTGTTCTTATGTTGCACTGTTACATTACTTTTCCAGGTTAATTGAGGGTTGCATTGGCACCTTTTTAACCATGCAACATTCTTTATATGCCTGATAAACATGTTTCCAAAGTCAGTAGCCTGTAATTGAGTAGTTATTGTTTTTTGTTTTCTCATTTGTTTTCCCTTTAGTTTTATTTGTTAAGTTTGTTCTGTGTTGTGCAGTTACATTGCTGTCCTGGGTTAGAGAAGGATTGGCACCTCCAAACATGTTTAACCCTGCCAAATTCTATATGTGGCTTACTGTAGTTTAGTGGTTCTCATTGTTTCATGTCTGTCAGGAGTAGTTCAAATGATAAAAGACTGTTTACAACAACAGCATTTTTTATTTGTCAATCAACACATCCCATGCACCCAGAGGCGCAGAACAATTAGTTTAACTGTAAAGTTTGCCAGAATAAAGTCTGTACTTCAAATTGTTTGTATATAGCTAGGACATGTAGGACATTGGGATTTTTCATTTATTTACATGCAAGTTTCTTTTATCATGTTTCTGTATGGGAAATAGATGCATAAGCTTTTTACACCTGTTCAGAGTTTAACCTTGATAGCTTGCACTAATCATGCTAATCACATAACTTTTATTTTTTTACTTATCATGCTTATTCATAATGCATGCTGTTTTGTTTAAAATGAATATCAAATTATGTGTGAAAGTTAACTTTTAAATAAACCTCTATACTGTAAATTAAGTGACATGATACAGAATACAAAATAAAATGTGTATCCATTGGTATTGGGGTAGTCAGACCCAGAGTGAGCATAAATCAAGGTGAACCGTCCCAGATTCTACAAAGCAAGTCACACACAAAATAAGCCTGTACAGGTGATTATTGGAACATTCCTTATTGCAGTCAACTCAATTTCCCCATATTGGTTTCTGCCTTGGTGAGGAAGATTAGTTTATTGTAACTAACTGAGTTTACCCTCTTTAAATAAAGAATTTATTATTATTATTATTATTATCAATCTACATGTTATAAGTCATTTAGGGCCTTTTATAGCGGACTATGCCGTGTGGGTTTGCTCATTGTTGTAGGCTGTATGGTCTGGTGACCTTAATAGTTGTTAATTTCTGTGTCATTTTGGTCTCTTGTGGGGAGTTGTCTCATTGGCAATCATACCACATCTTCTTTTTAAAGTCGAGTATGAAATAATTATGCTTATTAAACGGGGAATAATACTAAATAGTGATGTAGAAATTTTGCAATCAGACCAAAATTCACAACTTTTAGCATCAATGGCAATGACAAGAGTGATCTGAGCTATTAACCATGAATTTGGGGATGTTACCCATCAATCAGGAAATTAGGTAACTAGGAATAGTCTCCTTTAGGTTGTCCTGTTAAAATGTCTTGGTCATAACTCATATTCACTTCTGTCCTGATAAGGAAATGATAAGTCCATGATAAAATCAGTAAATATATGGTTCTAGATTGAAACCATTTCAGTATAAAGGTTGGCTTTTGGAGTCGGTGTGATCATGAAATAAATCTGCAGTTTATAGATGGAATATATCTCAAAGAACATAGCAGTCTGTACCTCTTCACTTTTAACCACTTCTTTGAATTCTCTTTGTATTCGAGCAGCAGCAATATTGGCCATATTTACAAGACAAAATGTTACATCAATCACAAGTTAAGGGCAAAATAAATCAATAGAATTAATTTTTAAACGGGATGAGTAACACTTTCAATGTTTTTTTCAACAGTGCTTGTTCCGGAAGTGAGCACATGGAAAGTTGCGCATTAAATACAAAACTGAACTTTTTACTTTATTCACGGAAATTTTTGAATTAAATATATTTGTGATAAAATAAGATAGAATTATATATTATTCCGCTTATGTTTCATTGAAGTTAACTATTTTCTACGTTTCGTTGAAATATATTAGGTCATATAAGGTCAATCTTAGGGTCAAGTTGTCTTAATCATGTTCACGCTTTACAGTAACATCCGTTACAACCAAGCGCAGAAATGAAAATACTCACATGCATCCTGAGGCCAAACGTGTTTAATGTTGGGTATTCGTAAACAAATTTCTGAATCAAAAAGCTTGACAGACTTCGGAAGAATGCCTAACATTAAGGTTTTTAGTGGAAGTTCTCATGTTGATCTTGCACAGAAAATTTGCGATCGTCTTGGAATAGAACAAGGCAAAGTTGTTACCAAAAAATTTAGCAACGGTGAATGCAGGTGATCATGAGTGATTTTATCATTATTTTGTATCCATGCCCATGGGGCACCAACAGACTATTTGACCTGAATAGTGACACTCATTGAAAATTAGGTTTTAGAGTTGATATTTCTTATGTGAGACAGCTGTTACACATGATGAGATTTGAAAGTTGGTTTTTAAATTATTTGCATGTGTAACCGGAGAGCACGAATTTCATTACAAAATTGCTTGTCTCCACCGGGACTAGAACCCGGTACCTCTGTGTTACAAGGCAGCGCGTATACCGACTGAGCTAAAGAAGTACTTCCTTAGCTCAACCGTATACGGCTGACTAAGTATCTACTAAGTTTTTCTAAGGGAAGCAATCCCGTCACACTTCCCCCACCTCAAGAGTCATTATACTCTATAATGATGATATTTTCATCTTTTTTATATTTATATTCTAACCTGGCTAGGTAATTCTTCTAACCGTGGGTTATTATTGTTGGGCGCCAATGTAACCAGAGAGCACGAATTTCATTACAAAATTGCTTGTCTCCACCGGGACTCGAACCCGGTACCTCTGTGTTACAAGGCAGCGCGTATACCGACTGAGCTAAAGAAGTACTTCCTTAGCTCAACCGTATACGGCTGACTAAGTATCTACTAAGTTTTTCTAAGGGAAGCAATCCCGTCACACATGTTTAAAAAATATCTAGGCATTTCCAATGATTTTCTCATTATGTGGGATCATGGCTGAGACATAGGTTTCTGGTCCCCCTTGGTCTATTCTCATCTCATCAAGTTCTTTCAACCATATTCTGTTTCTGACTCTGTTAACTTAGTTCTGCCAATCAAGGCACACCTCCATTCACATAGAGGAAAATGTCAATACTCAATATATCACATTATTGCATAGCAATATAATATTTCCCACAGAAAGTAACCAAAAGTTAGCGTGCAATAAATTCCAATATTAGTCTAGTGTAATAAATCTTTGAAATTAATGATGTCATCAACGACAAAATCTTAGTTTAAACCAATTTTAACTTTCAAATATATTGCTATACAATAAAAGGGTTATTGCATGAATACACCTTATCGCTAATCCCGGCTGACCCTGCCGCTTGAACTTTTGACGTCAACAACAATCACTTTTCCATTGGGGCGTCATACATTTTGTTTTATGCATCAAAATTTAACGGGAACCTGTGTGATATCCAGTAGTGGCGGACAAATAGGGATAAGGTGTATATTGGGGAATATTCATGCAATAACCCTTTTATTGTATAGCAATATATATATTAAAATATAAAAATTTCCGCCACCTCAAGAATTTATGTTACATACACAAATAAATAAAAAAAAGAAATCTTTGATAGAAATAAATTAAATTAAATACTTTAAAATGTAATCGATTAAATTACAATTACACCTTATTTCATATGTAATCGATTACATTAGATTACTTTTCTTTAAAGTTATCATGATTACTTTAGATTACTTATGATTACATGGTATATTGCAATAACAAAGTTTTTTTTATAACTTTTTATCCTCACAAAAAAGCTAATTTTGGTGATTTTTTTAAAGCCTTATTTTATTCATCTTATTTAAAAGAATTAAGACAAGTGCAGTGTAACATGTGTATATGATAAAATAGCTATAGACAAGTGTCATTTCTCTATTCAAAAGATATGACTTTATTTTTTTCTACAAATTTTAACCAACTGCCTAATTAACAAAAAAACTGAACAAATAAGGAAAAATTAATTAAGTATAGTTTTATTGTCTGTTGGGACATAATTGACACATCCATTAATATTTTTACAGGTGTTAATCACTACTTCCTATTTTTTAACAAACAATAGGTGAGCTTGGGTATCAACATTTTATTGTCTTAATAACAATATCAATAAAGTTAAAAGTGCTTGATTGTCGTTATTTTTATTCTTTAAAAATTAGAAAGCACATATTATACACAAATTTATGGAAAACTAAAAAAAAATCAATAAATGAAATCTGGTTTTAACTTTCATTTTGAATTAAGCGAGCTCATTTATTTATGTCGACCATCAAAGTCAAATTGGAACTAAATGTTTTCTGCATTTGAATTTCAATGTACATGTAGTTATGTAAAAATATTGGGTAAACTTTTATGAAATTGGAGTTAATATCAGATGTTATATAGATGATACAATTTATCACATTAAACAAGGTCCCATCATTGTGAATACTAGTTTCATGATTTTTCATTCAAGCTTTACATTTTCTTATTTTCATCTTGTATATCAAAAATTATTTTCATATATATACAAGATTTGTAATCAGCAAGTAATCATATGAATGTAATCTTAAAGTAATCATAATTACACCTGTTTTTTGCCATGTAATCGATTACATTAAGATTACTTGTAATCAGAAATTGCATAATTACTGATTACTTAGGATTACACTGCAAAATGTAATTGATTACAGCTGATTATGATTACTGATTACAATTACCCCATGCCTGCTTTCAATATAAAAACAACTCATTCTGGGACCATGTGTGCCCGTTATGTAATTGCAAGGCCAAGCTTCCTATACTACACTATTAAGCATAAAGTCTGTTTGCCCTCTTTTATTAAAAAATATTAATACATTTTATATGAAGGATAAAATGTAGATTTTGGCTTATATCTCTGAAACCAAAGCATTTAGAGCAAGTCTCAGGTCAAGATCTATCTGCCCTGAAATTTTCAGACAATTCAGACAACCCCTAGTTGGGTTGCTGCCCCTGAATTATTAATTTAAAAAAAAAAAATTGTTGTTTTAGGTTATTATTTTGAATATTATTATAGATAAAGATAATTTGTAAACAGCAATAATGTTCAGCAAAGTAGGACATTCAAATAAGTCAACATGACAAAAATGGTCAATTGACCACATAAGGAGTTAACAATTTTTCAAAAATTTTTGTAATCTATAGACGGGTTTATCTACAACTGACCTAGAAAACATGGGCGCATCCATTAACCTCTCACGTGACCGGTCAGCCATTACAACCGTGAAAAATAAAGCACGTGCATTGATCAAAACATTATCGATTTTCTGTTTACATTTGTGTTTCTTTCATTTATTAATTTATTTTACTATGGATAGCGTCGAAAGTTATAAAAAAGGTGGAGGCAATTCTTGTGCAGTTAATAGTTGTACAAATAATCGTAGAAAACTCCAGATGTGGAAAAAATCAATGTGTGAATTACACAACGAGTTGCACAATGACTGTCCTTGTTTGATCCCATACAAATTTCATTTGATGCCTTCTGACGAATTAACAAAACTCGAGTGGATAAAAGCAATTAACAGAAAAACTTTGCCAAAACATGTCTATGTATGTTCCGAACATTTTATTGATGGTGCGCCGTCAAAAAGAAATCCGTTTCCAAAATTAAAACTTGGTTATGACAGTAAAGTTACACCCGGCAGACGCAAGTTAGCACGTCGTGAAACAGCTGTGAAAAAGCTAAAATTAAGTTATGAGAATGATTCTGGTGACGATAATGTGTCGGACTCTACTGGTTTTGAAGCTCTAGACATTTCTGTAAATAATGACAATGAAACGTATCCCGAGGCTACATGTAGTTTTAATGTAGCTTATCCTGAAACTGTAACTAAATCTACCCAGTATGATGAGACGGACTTTCTTATTCATGACGACCATCCCTATGCTGAAAAATGGTCAGACATGCAGACAACATCAACTCAGACAAAACTTTTATTGACAGAGGAGAAATGTGTTCAGAGTAAAATAGAAGGGGGGACCATGTCAGCAAATACGAACATTGTGACTGACAGTGACGCCTTATTATATACTGGTGTAACCAAGGAAGTTTTTTTACTTTAGTGGAATTACTACGTGCAGACAATCAATTCAATTTTCAACTAGATATTGCAGATCAGCTTTTGCTTGTTCTGATGAGGTTAAAACTTCATTTGATATTTGATGATTTAGGACGTCGCTTTGGTATTTCAAAAAGTTTGGCATGTAAATTATTTAATTCTTGGATGCCAGTTCTTGCTGAACAACTTAAAGGCTTGGTTGTTTGGCTTCCAAGAGAAACAATTCGAGCTTGTATTCCCGAATCTTTTCGGGAAAATTATCCTCGTACAACTGTGATAATTGATTGTGCTGAGACATTTATACAGAGACCAACAAATCTTAAGAGTAGGTCAGAGACTTATAGTAACTACAAGTCACATAATACTGCAAAATATCTTGTTGGCATTGCACCTCATGGACATATAATGTTTATATCTCGGGCTTTTGGAGGTAGGGCAAGTGATAAATTCATAGTAGAAAAAAGTGGCTTTTGTCAGTATCTTTTGCCAGGAGACGAGGTGATGGCAGATAGGGGTTTCACAATTGATGATTTACTTTTCCCACTCAGAGTCAAACTGAATATTCCAGCCTTTACAAAATGTAAACCACAACTTAGTAATGAGGATTTAACAACAACCAGGGTATAGCAAGAGTAAGAATTCATGTGGAGCATCCGATTCGTAGACTTAAAGTTTTCAAAATTCTAAGTAGTACTGTTCCAGTGTCCTCCTTCATTGTCCTTGAAAAACTTTGATGACATTCTTCTTGTATGTTCAGCCCTTGTGAACTTAAGATCAGACTTAATAAGAGAACCTGATGAATTTGCTGAAATTTAAGTTCTTTATTCAGATAGTTTATTTTGACTTGGTCTCATGTGTACAATTCTGTTATTAACCTAACACCTTATAGTTCAATTGATATTTGCCACTGGACATTAAAAAACAATCAATCATCATTATGTGTCATACCAGTCAGATACATGTATACATTTATATATACAAATGTAGGCATAATATTTACTAAACTAAATAGTGCATGAATGAGTTTCTCTTTCAATAAATATACATATGTTAGTTGTATAATGCAGGACAATTCATCAGTTTATACAACATGTAGCTTTAAGTAAAATTATTTTTCAAATATGCTTTTCTGGGGGGGGGGGGGGGGCTCATTATTATAGACTGTTTATCTAGGGTACATACATTTGTACATGTATATTTGTTAACATTGTTGTTTTGCTTTTTTTGTTGATACTTATAATTGAAGTTGTCTTATTGGCAATCACACCACACCTGTACATAAGGGGGGCTCATTGTTGAAGACTGTTTATGTAGGTTACATACATTTGTACATGTATATTTGTTAACATTGTTGTTTTGCTTATTTTGTTGATACTTTTTGAAGTTGTCTTATTGGCAACCACACCTGTACATATACATGCACTACAACTGATTACAGTAAGAAGAAATTAAAAATAAAACATAATTTTATTCTTCTTTACATTTGTTTGTCACTGTTTAATGATTCAAATGTACATACATAAATCTGTTCTTATTGACTCCAAAATGTATCCAATATTATTACGTTTTATGTTTATATTTGCCATATTTTTAAAAAGGAAGTGTCACTACTTAAAATGAACATGTGAAAGGTTTAACCTAAGTTAAATTAAACGAAAGAATAGAAATAATTTAATCAGCTTGTGCAATTTTAATTACTTCATAAAATTTCTAAATATTCTACTTAGTACAAGATAATCATTGTCCATCTCATCGACTATTCTGTTCAGCATTTTATTAGAATAGAACATCCTTAATCTGCGAACTAGTTGCTGAATATTATCTTCATCAAAAGCTATATCTATAAGAATGTTATCATCTGGACTTCTCCAAATAAAAATTTTAGCTTTATGTAACCCGGTACAAAACATTGTTAATTGTATTTGCATAAAGTAGGCTCTGCTCCCTTTTTTCTTCAATACATAAATCCCCTCACTATTTTTTTCTGTCAACGACACATACATCCCGTGATCAATAACGTTATGGCCCTCAGACTGTAAATATTTTTTCGCAATAGGTTCTTGCTCATTACCATATCGTGTAAACTTATTCCCTGTAAACTTAGGGTACAAATGTTCTCTGATAAATGCAGAGCAATCTGTGGTTTCCTTTATTGGAACTTTGCTAGCACTGCTAGCTGTAAGGCGTATTTTTCTGGCATCCTTCCACAACACACTTCCACTCTGTCCTTTGGTGTTCATATGTAACTCTTGGACCTTAGCAGGAGTGAGAGAAATGTACTTATTTACAAAATTAGAACACTTTCCGCATGAGTCTAAGGCTGTATGATCGCCATGATCTTCTTGAATTAAATCCTTAGTGAAAGGTTTACATGTAAAACTTTTACTTGCCGTCGTTCCTTTGATGCTGAATAAAGGAAGTAGTTTAGAACTCTTAACTGCTTCCTTAAACTCTCTATCCAATGTATACATTGGTGTATCCAGACTACCTGGTATGTTATTATCTTCGTCACTGTCCATTATATCTTCCCCTGCTTTCGGTTTTTTTTAAATAATGTTCAATAGGGGCTTTGGTTCCACATTTCTTGTTGTTCCACGATTCCATTTTGCATTTTCATCCGTGCATGCTACACCTGTCAAATTGTTTCGAACTGCATGTTCAATTTTCCACAAAACAGCCCCAACATGACTACATGTATGGCCTTGACCAGCCATACACGAACACCACCCGTTTACTATTGAGCCATCTTCATTACAAAGTACAAATACCTCATTTGTTCTTGCGACTGTTTGAGACGATCTTACTTCTCCTTTAAACATAATTTTCTTATTATTGTTAATATAATGCGTTGTAACACCAACGTTTCCACTTTGAAAATAGTTAAAGCTTTGAAGGCTTTTAAAGTTTTTCATTTGTTGACCGTCAACTGCTTTCGACTCCACAAGAAAGTTGTAAATATCTCCGTACATCATATTTGGCCATACACGCATGTTGTCAATCCATGTTTTGACTTTATCAACACCCGGAGGTTTCCATTCTTTTGCTACTGTTGACATTATGTTTATTTTCTTCGTTAAGATCGATTGACAATAAAGGCTTGTTTACAATTTTTTCACGGTTGTAATGGCGGCGCTGTTTACGACGACACCTAGGAGTCGCGTCTCTAACTAAGGGGGATAATCGAAAAAAACCTGTCTATTACAAAAGTCTTCTGAAACAAATGAGACAAATTTAACCAAACTTGGCCACAAATAAGCAATATTAATAGGGTATTTAGTTTTTTTAAATGTGTCCGATGATCCTGCCTGCCAAACAACATGGTAGGCATGGCTAAAAATAGAACGTAGGGGGAAAATGCAGTTTTTGACTAGTACCTCTAAAACTAGAGAAAAAGTATAATGGTTGCATTATTTCATGCATTAATTGTAAATAAAAATATCATGTGTGCGAAACAGGCTCTTTTGAGCCTCTATTTTTTTTTTTTTTGCCTATTATCACAAAAACTATGATATACAGAGAGAAAATCCTTTTTTCAGTGTTGAGATTATACAATTTGTCTGTTGAGAAACAGTAATTATATATCAATCCTTTTTTTCAGTGTTGAGATCGGAGAATCTGTGCGTGGAGAAGATGTGTACATTGTACAGAGTGGTTGTGATGAGGTGAATGATATGTTGATGGAATTGTTGATCATGATAAATGCCTGTAAGATAGCATCTGCGTGTCGTGTCACAGCTCTCATTCCATGTTTCCCATACGCTAGACAGGACAAAAAAGATAAAGTAAGTATTTTTAAAGAACATTTTCCATTACTTCAAGTTTTGAACATATATATCTATTTAAGCCTCAGTCAGGTTGGGAACAATGTTATCCCTATAGAAGGATTATCTCTCTATACAGGTATAATCACCATGTAGAGGGTTTGTTCCCAACCTGTCAGTGGCTGAGATGTCTAAATAGTTAATTTTCTATGGTAGCAAGCCTCTTACTGTCAACACTTATTCTTACAACTGCTATGTGGAAATAAGCTTTTGAGTTAAAAAAAAACAAAAAAACTATTTGGTAATAACAAAAAAAGGTTACTGGTAGGTCCTTGTTGTGGGTTTGATATTTGTTTATATAGAGAATATGGATTGGTATTAACATATTACAACCTTTAATGTAAAAACATACATAAAATTGTACAAACAGCTTCCAGTTTTAGATGTGTTATGGCCTGGCATCATCACACACATAACTTATAAAGTTCTGTTTGAGAGGTTTTGGAAAAAAGCCATGCTAAAATTTTCTATGTTTTTGTCCTTGTATTTCAGAGCAGAGCTCCAATATCTGCCAAGCTGGTAGCCAATATGTTGTCAGTAGCTGGTGCAGATCATATCATCACTATGGACTTACATGCTTCTCAAATTCAGGTTGGTCACATTTTTTAAACATTTATTTGGGATTGCTTTTGGTAAATAAAAAAGGGGACTCTTTTAGGGACATTTTGACATATGGATGTATTTAATAAGATTTTGAAAATTATCTGTAGATGTAGTGAAATATAGTGACTATTAAACTCCATAACTTGCTTCTCTTTTAAAAGACCTAAATATTTTTAGCTGATTATTTTTTTTCTTTACAGGGTTTCTTTGACATTCCAGTTGACAATTTATATGCAGAGCCAGCTGTCATTAAATGGATTAAAGAGAATATTCAGGATTGGAGAAACAGTTGTATAGTTTCCCCTGATGCTGGAGGTGCTAAACGGTAGGATTGTGGGAACTAAAATATAACATCACATCAACTATTGTTAATGATTAACATCCAGTACTAATACTGTATTGCATTTGCTAGAACAAACAAGAATTTTAAATGCATTTCAATTTTTGTCTTGCCTAGATATAGTAAAAAAAGCAAAAGATAGGTATTATGCTGTTTCAGATGGCATCAACAATGTATAAGATTGTGATTATAGGTCAATGAAATTTGATAAGCTATTGTACTTATTTTTTGCATGGAGATTTTTGGACCCAACCCCCAAACCATTGTCTATTGACTTTGAAACTTTTTGCTAAGTTTACATGTATTAGTTTGCAATTGGGTTAGTTTATTGAAATCTAAGAGTGGTAGGTCTACAATATTTGGTATTAACAAATCAACCAGCCCTAGGCTAATAATATTCACATGTTAGGCCATGGTTTTTTAATTTGTTGATTTACGGATCTGCCGACCCGATTTTGCCAATTTTAAGAATAAAAATAAAATGGACTTTTCATGCTTTTTTTATTCCTACCGACCCTAACAAAAGGGATAAAATAATTAAAATATTTTTTTTTATGAAATGAAATGCATTAATAACTAACAAAATTGATAACACTTTCTGTTGTGAAAAAATAGAACTTCCAGTTTATGTTTTTAAAAATAGACAAATCAATTATTACTGACCTTGAAATGTCGTTTGCACAAATAATTTTGCGGAACGAAACCTGTGTTTAAAACCACTTACACAATAAGTTTGTTTCCCTTATTTGTCATCAGTCCATAAGATGCATCATCTCATAGGAATAGACTTGTCCAAATGTGATATCATGTTAAAATACTGATTAACAAACCATTTGGAATTTCCATGTGATTATTATTAGGGCTAGCCGGCCTGCAAATCTTCTTCTTTTTTGGGGTTTTAAATCAGGTACAAACAATCATTTTTGCATGGCCTTACCTGTTTTGGAAAAAAATAATAAAATAATGAATAATTAAGAGTTTTTTTATTTTCACAGGGTTACTTCTATGGCAGATCGTCTCAATGTTGACTTTGCCTTGATTCACAAAGAACGCAAGAGGGCCAACGAAGTGGCATCAATGGTACTGGTTGGTGATGTGAAGGACCAAGTGGCTATCTTATTAGATGATATGGCAGATACTTGTGGTACATTCTGTCATGCTGCTGAAAAGTATGTAATATGATCATTACTAACATGACTAAAGGACTTTTATTTATAGTGCAAACATAATGTCATATAAGATACAGGCAGAAAAAAATACATTTAGAAATTGGGAATAGGGATGAGCATCTTCTGAAATAGGACTTTCAGCACGAAAATTTCCAATGAAAAACTCTTCATTGAAAAATTTCAAAATTTCCAAATAAAAACTGCTACAAACTCTTTTATTCATGTAGATGTTTGTCTTTAAAGTGTTATGTTGTGCAAAATCACAAAAAAAGAGTAAAAGTATATTATATTGAATCTTGATAAAGGGCACACATTCAAGCTTCATCTGGTTATGTCATACTACATGTTTAAATTTCTTAACTCTCATTTCTGTGTGCCAAAAACTTATATTTTTTAAATTTCATGCACATATTTTTAATTCAAAATAGTCAACAACATAGGGTGAGATTATGATATTTATAATAAGGGAGTAATAGCTCACAGTACATTTTTTTTGTTTTTTAGATTGATAGAAGCTGGCGCCAGTAAAGTTTATGCCATCTGTACACATGGGATATTTTCTGGTCCAGCCATAACACGCATCAATGAATCTGTGTTTGAAGCTGTTGTTGTAACCAATACAATACCTCAGGAAGAAAGGCAAAAGCAAGCTCCAAAAATACAGGTATGGACTAAATTTAGACAAATTAAGATTTAAATACTGATTCCTTCTTTACCAGTTTTTGAAAAACCTTAAAATTTGTCCATTTAGAATACTGTATTTGGTTGTGTATATTACACAGTTATGTATAGTATGCACCCCTTTCATCCCCCAAAAACCATGAAAAAAAAAGTTGAAGAAAAAAAATATAAGTCTAGTTCACTGAAAAATCTTTAAAAAAAAAGACTGGGTTGGTACTAGGTCAACACAATGAGCTCAGGCTAGCATCTGGTTCATCTCTCATTTGCCTGCGTACATATCTCATTTTACTGGAATCTGTTGAGTGTGTTCCATACTTTATGGCAAAAGTAGAGAATTCAAAATCAGTCAAGATGCAATATTTTTAAAACATATGAAGTGCTTTAATTTTAGGGAAGACTAGTAGAAATATCAGCAAATATTGCATCTATTTTTTTATCTACATGAAGTACTGTGAAGCATAATATCCACCGACCCAGCTAAAATCAGGAATGTGACAGCAATTTATTATATATTTCAGAGCACATCTTTATCATTCAATAACTCATGGTAAGACAGTCTAAAGTGAAGCAGATTTTTATGCCCCACCTACGATAGTAGAGGGGCATTATGTTTTCTGGTCTGTACGTCCGTCCGTTCGCCAGGATTCAGGTTAAAGTTTTTGGTGAAGGTAGTTTTTGATAAAGTTGAAGTCCAATCAACTTTAAACTTAGTACACATGTTCCCCATGATATGATCTTTCTAATTTTAATGCCAAATTAAAGTTTTGACCCCAATTTCACGGTCCACTGAACATAGAAAATGATAGTGCAAAGTTTGGGTTAACATTTTTGGTCAAGGTAGTTTTTGATAAAGTTGAAGTCCAATCAACTTAAAACTTAGTACACATCTTCGAATTTCCTATGATATAATCTTTCTAATTTAAATGCCAAATTAGAATTTGATCCCCATTTCACATTCCACTGAACATGGAAAATGATAGTGCGAGTAGGGCATCCGTGTACTATAGACACATTCTTGTTAGTTGTATCATGAGTGTAGATATATCATTTACTGAATTGAGGCTGTTAAAAGTGGAACTGTATTTGATCTTATTGGGTAATTTTTTCTTTGTTTGTTTTTTAGTGTATAGATATATCCATCATTCTAGCTGAGGCTGTGAGGAGAACACACAATGGAGAATCTGTCTCCTATTTGTTTAGTCATGTACCATTATAACAGGTAACCAATACATTTTTTTCATACAATCATACAGCATTATTTTTTCTAGTTGTAAACTGTCTTACAAGTTCATATATACATATATCACATATTGAAGATCTGTTTATACCCCAAGTATCAGATACGGTACTTTAGGTTATTTTTTCAATATAATTGTGATAATGATAAAAAAAACATTGGGCTATAAATTAACCCTAATAATTCACAATTGCCTGAGATTGACAATGCAACGTAAGGGAAAGATGATTTTTTTTTAGTACAATTTTAGCATCAAAATGTGCATCGAAAATATTGTGAAAAATAGACAAGTGCAAATATTTCTCAGTTTGATGTATTCTTACTGAATTTTTCAGCATATAAAAGAATCTATTTGTTCTGTTAAATACTTTTTTTTTCAGTCTTTCCAATAGTTGGTTAATTTTTGCTCAACACATACTCTATATGATTTCTGCGAAAGATAGAACAGGATATCTTACATTAAAAAAAATCTGCTAGGTTATAATATTGGGTCTTATCAATCTCACTTATATGTTGATATCAGCTATAGTCTTGACAAAAAGACGACAAGGTGTCATATAAAGATACTAAAGTGATTGGCATATCATTTAGGTGGAAAGGCTGTAACTTGTATTTATATTCACCAAAACTACGTGTTAACGGGCTATTTTATGCAGCTATGGTGTATGTGACTTATTACATGTACTTGTTTGGAAAAAAACAAGACACCCAAGATATACCTGTTTTATAACTTCATTGTGTGATCTACAAAAGTAAACACCTTATGTGTCTACTATTATTAAAATTTGTATTATTATGATTTCAGAAGAATTATAGTACAGCATCTAGTTGTTGTCAGTGAGAAGACTTCACAAGTAAAACACATCATGTTTATGGACAGATAGTTATCAAATCATGTTTAGAAAAGATTGTGATAAAATCATGTTTGATGTTTAGAAAGATTATGTGTATCTACTGCAAACATTTCAATTTTCATTACTTCATTATTTGTTATTTCCTATTATTTTTATTTGTCCAATTGTTATGACCTGATGTACATCACTTGTTATTCAAACATCAATCATTTGTCAATGTGTTGTATTATTGTAGAGGATCTAACTTGTTATTCAAACATCAATCATTTGTCAATGTGTTGTATTATTGTAGAGGATCTACTTAGATGTAAATGTCAGATTAACTGTTTTCATAAAAAAATATGGTAGAAAAGTAGGGGGAAAATTGAAATTGAAAAGATGACAATTTTATCAGTTACTATATGATTAAGAAGATTTGAAGTAATGATGTTTCAAACGGTGCATTGGGTTATATATAGTGCTATTGATATTTATTTTTCAATTTACTTTATAACATGATTGACATACTTGTATTAAGATGTAGATGTCAAAAGTCAAAGAATTGCAAAATTTTCAAAAGTAAATTTCAATAAGTAATCTATTATATTTGAGAAGTAATGTATGAAGACAACTTCATTGAATTTAGGAATGAATGTTTTGTAATGATATTAAGTATGTGAAATTATTAAATACATATGAGAAATATCTTATAAAGCGAAAAAAGTCTAACTATAAAGAATGTTTCTTTTTCCATAATAGTCTAAATGTCATCATGTGTTTATACCATAGTATTTTATATTTGTGAAATGTTTCAACATCATGCTGTTGTTCTTCTTTGACCATTTTAATATTTTGTCTCATTTCATTAACATTTTGTTTTACATTCCTTTAAAAAAAAAACATCCCCCATGACACTATCTAGAAATAAAAGACCAAGTAAAAATTGTTCTCCATTAAAAGAAACTGTGTATTGTGTAAACTAAGCACACAACTAAGCGGCTCTAGAAAAGAATGTATTTATTGTGCTCAGGGTAATTGGAAACATGATCAAATTTTTAGTCTGGTTATTAATTTCTGTATGTTTTATGCATTTCAAAATTGTTCATTGATATTATGGAATTACAATCAATTTTGATTGAAAATTCACAATTGTCATGATCAGATTTTGTTGTTATTATAAATAATATATCATTTTAAAACTTTGCACTTTTGAAATTAATTTTTATTGACCTTAAAGTGACATTTCATGTATACAATGTGTTGTATTATATGTTTTGTATAAGAAAGTCTATTCAAAAGGAATTTCTGTAGTTATTTTGAGAAATTAATGTTAATAAGGGGTTAATATGACCGTATCTGGGAAGGGGATTTTTAAATATGGCTAGTTCTGGAGTCTGAATCTCCCGGGATCTAAAATTCCTGGAAATAATCTATTACAAATTATAAATAAATAGAATTTTTATATACTTATTATAAATGAATAGAATTTCAATTGACTTATTATTCTTAAATAGGATTTTTATTTACTTATTATTAATAAATAGAATTTCAATTTGTACATTTAGCACATTAAATTGATATTATCCCATGATACATGTTCTCATAGATAGATAGAATAGATGTACTTGTATAAGGTTGTGTCTGTTTTCATAATTTTGTTTATTTTGTAAACTGTTTAATATCTTTATATTTTTTAATATCTGCACAGACTAAAATGAAAAAAGGTCGATATGTGAAATTTTTTATGAATTGTGAAATCGAAATCACAATAACTTGCATATGAAGTGCTAACATTTTTATTAAGAATGATTAACATAGGATATTAGTTATTAAGAAAAGTGCTAAATTGTTCCAGTCAATGATGTTTATATATAAATGTGACAAGATAATGTATTGTAACCCGGAACCAGTTTCACAAAAAAAAACTTGTGACTAAGATTGATCATAAGTTATGAACAATTCAGTATACTTATGACCAATCTTAGTCATAAGTCTTTTTTGAAACCAACTCCTGGAACCTGTTTAACAGACGTTTTCAATTTGAATAAGATTTGTACCTCATGTAATTATGTTTTGAAATTCATGGATTCACATGTTAAAAATAAAATTCTTCAGTGTTGACAATTATCATTTTCAATTTGCCTTTAATAGTGTTCTGCTATTGCCATAACTAGTAAAAAAAAAATGTGGACCCTGTAGGCTGATGTCATCCCTTGGAGTCTGTCTTTGTTGTCCATTATGATAATGTCATCCCTTGGAGTCTGTCTTTGTTGTCCATTATGATAATGTCATCCCTTGGAGTCTGTCTTTGTTGTCCATTATGATAATGTCATCCCTTGGAGTCTGTCTTTGTTGTCCATTATGATAATGTCATCCCTTGGAGTCTGTCTTTGTTGTCCATTATGATAATGTCATCCCTTGGAGTCTGTCTTTGTTGTCCATTATGATAATGTCATCCCTTGGAGTCTGTCTTTGTTGTCCATTATGATAATGTCATCCCTTGGAGTCTGTCTTTGTTGTCCATTATGATAATGTCATCCCCTGGAGTCTGTCTTTGTTGTCCATTATGATAATGTCATCCCTTGGAGTCTGTCTTTGTTGTCCATTATGATAATGTCATCCCTTGGAGTCTGTCTTTGTTGTCCATTATGATAATGTCATCCCTTGGAGTCCGTCTTTGTTGTCCATTATGATAATGTCATCCCTTGGAGTCTGTCTTTGTTGTCCATTATGATAATGTCATCCCTTGGAGTCTGTCTTTGTTGTCCATTATGATTTTCTAGTACATTCAGTTTAGCTGTTTTATACTTTCAACAATTTATTTTGGAAGAAAGGAGTAATATGTATCTAGCAAGAAGTACATCTTAAAATGCTTTCTGTTAGACTTTGAATAGCCATATTGTCCTCTGGTTCATATAAAGAAGCAGAAACAGGTTTATTTTTGTCTGTTCAGCAATTAATAAGCAATGAAAGCTGAATTTTAGTGTCTTTTTTTCTTGAAGTTGTCTAAATATATTGAATTGGGAAGACTGATAAACACTTTCTTTTCTGACATCTATTTCAAACAAAAATAAAAAAAAGAGTATTTCTCCCCTTTCTCTGTGGCATTTCTAAAAAAAATATTGATAGAAATTTAACAAACTTATTGAGTTATTAAACAGAAATGTCTTTTTTATTATGCCCCATTTATGGGCATTATGTTTTCAGGAAATATAATTTCAAGTTGCAAAAATCGAAGGAAAGATTATAAAAACTCGCTTGTTATCGTTTGGTATAAATTTTCAGATGCAGATCCATGCATGATTCTGAAGAAAAAAATGTCCATAACGAGAATACCCTGGTGTTTAGAAATTTTTCATAGTTTTTCACCCACTACCCTAAAAAAAGAAGAACAACAAGGACATGAATGCCTTTAACAAGGTTTTTTAACTGCCACACGACTAAGTCTAATAAGGACAATATGTGTATGCCTTTTGCCAACACTTTGTGGTTAATGTCAAGCTTAATCCTATATTTATATTTAATAAAGCAGTAAATGTAAGTGGCGGATCCAGAGGAGTCGTAGAGGGCGTACGCCCCACCCCCTTTTTGCTCGGACTTTTTTTTTTTTTTTTGGTAAAATGATTAATCAGACTAGACTTCGTGAACTTTGCCATTTCTCGTGTCTTTAATTTTTATGCGACGATTCTTTACTTATTAAGATATTTTTCCCTAGCTGGTATTTACTTATCATGTCAAAGTCATGAGATTCCCTATGGTGGAGTTGACGAGTGCGTCGAAAAAAAAATTCACTCAGTCATTTTGAAATTCAAATTACAGTAACATATTGCTTACGCTGAGACTGACAATCATGACACCTTCAAAGCGACACAGGATTGAGCATCCAAACACCCCAGCCTATTTTAAAATAACATACAGTGCGTTTGTAACGGTTTATTTTTTCCTCTGTGATATTTTATCCTGAGGATAATTTGTCCCAGTAATTTTTATCCAGGCATGGTATTTCACAGGTTGATTTTTGCGAGAGGAGTGAAAATCTATCTGTGTTATGTGGATAGTATGTACCGGTATATATTTGCCGTACTATATTTCACAGAACCGTGTGAAAAAGAGTCCCATTAACTACTTTGTAAGTTACTCACAATCAATATATACCTGACTATAATTATAAAATGTTTCACAAAGGTAGACCAAATTTGCATAATTTATCAAAGGGAGGTAATTATGAGCAATTTATATTTTAAAGATCTTAATAAATATATAATAAATAAATCATAGCATAACAATATATTGGAACAAAAGCATGTTTAACAGCTGGATAGTTTTTACCTGTGAAATGTTATCTGTCTTATTTCACAGGTAAAAACTATCCAGCTGTTAAACATGCTTTTGTTCCAATATATTGTTATATATGCTATGATTTATTTGATTTCCATATAATCAACAACTACATCTCTGTACCCAGACACAACTATTTATATAGTTAAAAATATCATCATAATCAAATTCTTCTATTACTGTTAACAGTAGTAATGCAACTATATTTCTACCTTACTTTTAAATTTATATTTGTACTGAGATCTGAAAACAACTCACTTTTACATGTATTTCACTAATCTTATTTAATCATGATATTATTTTCACAATTTCGATCTTTGAAATTACTTCTGGTTTTCTTTCCTAAGTTTCATGATAATTTTCTTTTTAAAAGGATGATATTGACTTGAACATTTAATGAATTTTTTTCAAGGATAATTTGTGAAATTATTTCCCATTATAATACATTTTTTTTAACAATTTCGCTTTATTTCAAATACACTATTATTATTTCATAGTATTTTTAAAGGATAAGTTTTTTTCTAATAACTATTCAATAAGTTAACTAACCAGATAGAATTTCACGGCAAAGGAAAAAATATCCCAGGGAAAAATTGTCCTCCGGATAAAAAAATAACAACAACTACTGTGACATTTTTTCTCCGGATCAAATTTCACCCAGATATAATTTTGCTTTACATGTACGCCCTCTACGCCCCCCTCTGGATCCGCCACTGGTTGCTATAACCAAATAACCTGGATGTTGAAACAGTTACCATAGTTTCGAACCACAGAACCCGGATAGAATCAAGGTTCAGAACCAAAAAAAAAACCCAGATGGAACCAAGGTTTAGAACCAGAGTGCCTGGATAGAAAAGTTCAACCTAATTCCATTCGGAATTCTCATGACTTTTTTTACCTTCAACGTATTTTCCAAATCATTTATTTATTTAGTATATTTAAATGTAATTTAGTATATTTATATATAATTTAGTATATTTATATATAATATAATTTAGTTGGCAGAGGGTATATATATATATATATATATATATATATATACAACTCGTCTAAACATCAACCCAACAATGTTAGATCTGTAAATTTGCTTTCGCAAATTTTTGGTTCTTCCCTCGCCGGGATTCGAACCCATGCTACTGTGATATCGTGACACCAAATCGCCTGCACTGCAGCCGTCCCGCTAGACCACACGACCACCTGGATATATAGACAACAATAGTGCATTGACTTGACATATCAACGATATAAGGATGACGCTTGATGTTTTATTTCTTATTTTGACTGTAAAAAAAAGGAATCTGAGCCAAAACGCAGAACATAAGTATTGTCTTTAATAACCTGATGTAAATTCAATTCATTGTCCTTTAAATAGTCGATTTTTGATTGGTCTAGACAAGAGGGTGACATTCAAAAAAATTGTCACCCACTCAGCTTTGTGATAGAGTAAATTAACAGCCTCGTATTAGCCAACCAAAATATGGCATTTTAACGTGAAGTATATAAAAATGAAATGTACATTACCTGTTGAAACCGACCGTGCAAGGGCTGTATAGCCAGTCAAGGTCGTTAAAAACTTCCATTTGCTGTTGAAACCCGTAATCGATGATGAACGAATTTGTTTGAGAATGAATTAAGATATCAGCAATAAACATAAAACATAATGATTTATAATTTGAAAACCAAAATATGAACAAGTGAAATATGTTTTTTTTTCTTTTAAAAATTGCAAAACAAATAAGTTTAATTTAAGTCGTTGTTTACATTGGAAACAAGAACAGGTTAGTCGTATGAATAATTAATTATAATTTTGGCAATTTCTATTTAAATATTCAGGAGGAAAAGTGATATTAGGTCAGTGACTGTATTAGTCCAGTCAAACTAAGATTTAACCTCAAACTAATTGCAACAGAAAATGTTTGAGTTCTAATCTATAGCATTATGCCCTTAATATACACAGAAAAAAGTCCCATAAAATCTAACTTGAGGAAAACTCAAAATCAGCATTTTTAATTTCCTATGGAAATTAACATTTGAAAGGGAGATAACTCCGCAAAAATGAGTCTTTTTTGGTCAGTTTTGGGTTGATTTTCTTGAAATCTATGTAAAGTATGATACTTTGATGGGGTTATAAGTTGATATTTGACTAAATTATGGAATATTCTGCTCTTGAAATGTACAAACCCAAAGTGTTATGGGTAGTTTTATTTTTTTTATGCATTTTTCATTTAAGAAATTGCAAATTTAAAGCTTTGTGACCATTTTGAAAAAATAATGTGAAAATTTGGTATTGTTTATATCTGTATATTATATTTTTTCAGCTTCTAACTTGTCTAAAGTAACTTTAAACCACAAAAAGGATAATACATGCTTAATTATTTTTATTAAATATGAGATTCTTTACCTTGACATGTTGAAAAATTTAATAAATGGTAAACTAATGAATTACGAAATCTAGATTATAGCTTGATAAAAGATATGAAAACACCTTTAGAGTTGTTTGTTATACTCTAAAGATCACCAAAAACTAGGGGTGATCTGCTCTCCCGAAGGGGTGATCTGCTCTAGTCCAAATAATTATGCCGGTAAATAGTCTAATTCGGTAGGTCACATTCATGAAAGGGAAGGGGATTGTAGTTACAACGTAAGGAACATATCCGATATCATTTGTGAAACGGTTATTCCATAACGGTCAACCAACTCGTGATGGCGTCCGTAAAATTTCCAAAGGGATGATTTCAACTTCTCCATTTGGAACTCTTGGTTTAATAGCTTACTTGTGAGCAGCAACCCTCTATTAAGAAAATCATGATAGGAAATGCAAGCACGGGGATATCGTATCAATTGGGATATATATACCCTGTATGCAGGTGCTGCTGGAATGTTGCTACTTAGAAATGGAAAGTCACAATTGAAAAGCTGAAATCAACAGTTTTGTTTTCAACCGACCCTCATTGTCAATTTCTAGATGTAAGTCAAGATATGGGCTTAAAATAAGGGCTTAAATTGCTATAGATTAGAACTAAAACATTTTCTGTTGCAATTAGTTTGAGGTTAAATCTTAGTTTGACTGGACAATAGAAATATATACGGTCATTGCATTTTGACTGCTCAAATAGAACGAGTGCAGTATTTTAAAATACAAATATTGTCCGTTGCTGGTCTTATCCCGTCCGGCAGTATGTCAAGGATCACTGCTTATAAAAGTAAATTAACACTCACACCTTGTGAACGAATTTTATGAAGATACATAACATATGCAAACATTACTATCATATGATATTGACAGGAATGATTACTCAATAGTGCAAGGTAAAATTCTATAAATAGTCATTCATATTCATGATATTGGTGGATGACACAAACAGACAGGAAGTTATATGATGAAGCGTACAATCAATGACAATGGCTTTATCAAAATGTCTTGATTCATTTTCTTGTCCAGTATGTTCAGAAACTTTAAAATCGCCAAAAATATTGCCATGTTTACATACATTTTGTGAGCAATGTATTCATGAATTCATTTTGTCTACATGTCGGACCAAGGACAATGAAATAAAGGACTTCAATTGCCCCGTGTGTAGAACAGTGGTCAAACCAAAAGATGCCGAAGCTACACCAGACAAATGGGCTGCAACGCTAAAGGATAACGTAATTATGAAAACTGCGTTGACTATGACTCGTGATGATAAATCTTTTGAATGTAATGCTTGCAAAAGACATGAACAAACATCAGAAGCAAAATTCTGGTGTAAACAGTGCTATGAAGCTTTTTGTGAGAAATGCAATTCAATGCACAGTTGGATGAAACTTTCGATGACACATGATGTTGTTCAAATTGAGGAAGTTGGATGTAAAACATTCAGCATAGATATAAGGGCAGTTTCAGATTACTGTCCTATGCATCCATTGAAAATGGTCGACGTTTTTTGTTTTCAACATAAAACTGCATGTTGCGGTTTATGTGCAGGCATCAGTCATAGAAAATGCGAAAATGTGAAGCCAATCGAAGAAATTGTTCTCAGTAGTGGTCCGTATAATACGCTGCTTGAAAAACTTAATGATATTAAAGAGTCAACAAAAACGGTTTTGCATGCAAAAGAACAGGAAAAGGTCAAAATCAAAGAAATAGCAGAAAACACAGAAGGGGAAGCCGCAAATTTCATCCAAGAGATTAGATCAACGTTGGATATTTGCTTCGAAGCATTTAAGAAACAATTGACAGTGTTTAGTGAAGAACAAAATACCAGACTTAATGTACGTATACGGTTACTAGAACAACTTATTAAGAGTATCGAACATTGGGTAAAAGTTACCGAAGTTGTTCAAACTTCAGGAACCATATTACAGCTTTTCGTTCATGTGGAAACAGTTAAACAACAAATCGAGGCAAGCATCAAAGAGCTACAAAATCTTTGTAGCAATGATACCGTCATTAACATTCGTTTCAAGAAAAACGATACGCTTCAGAAGTTTGAGAGTGTTGAGCAAATTGGTACTCTCAGTATTGAAAAAAGGAAGATAGAAAGTAATCAGTTGGGTGAAGTTTTCGAAATGTGTTCAAACTTTGGGATATGTACCCAAAAATTTGAAGACATAAGAATTGATCATATTGGAACGATGCACGTTCCGGGTGCAAAATTAATCTGTGGCGTTTGCATTGCTGATAATTACTTTTTGCTGGGCGACTCTTCTTTCAAACAAAAAAGCCTTCATTTGGTAAACAAATCAACAGGGAGGACAATAAGTAAAACAGAGATAACTGGAGATGTTAAACGCCTATATTTCGATAAAGACCTCAATCGAATATTTATATCATGCTATTATCATGAACTATTTTGTGCTGATTTCGAAGGCGAATCAATTTCAAATATAAGTAAAATGTCAATCAACACGGGATCTATCGGAGCATTATGTAGATTCGATGACTATATCTATATAATAGTAAACGGTTCAATAAAGAAATTCATTCCATCTGATCCACTGAAAGAAATGACAAGCCTTTTTGTTACCTACAACAATTCTGACGGACTGAATGGTATAACCGTTTGGAAGGAGAAAATATTTTACACAACAACTGATAATGAAATAAAATGCTCCACCTTGGACGGTCGTCAAATATTCACACACAAGAATAATAAGATGAAGCAACCAGTTAGTATTGCTATTTTGTCTTCCGACGTGGTCTTATTTCTTGACAGAAACTGTTCTTTACATGCTTTATCTAACGATGGTAAAAAGCACGCTACTCTGTTGGAAAAGTTCCAAAAGGTCGTTGATCCTTGGGACATGTGGATTAACATTGACGACAGTACAGTGTATATAGCTGGAGGAGAGTATGTAGATGTTTATAAAATAAAATTTGACTAGATGTGGAATTTCAAAACAATGATTCGAACTGTTATAATAAAGTATACATTCGTCTGCTAAAGTTATCTGTGTATAAAAAAAGTTACCTAACATTATAACCATACAATTCTTGGGGATTAGATCTCGTGCTCTATAATTGTACATAATATATGTTACAGGTCTTTTCTAAACTTACACGTTTTGTAAACGACTAAAAACACATTCACAATTCAACACATATCCTTCTTAGTTTAGTAATGTATTATAGAACAACGGATATCATTGGGATGAATTTGATCATAACACATAATTTTGAAAGGAAAATAACTAATGGTTCAGTAAAATTAAGGTTATTCTTAAATACCAGCTGGGACAACTTATGTCTATATTACTTGTTCGGTTTAGTGAACTACGTTTTAAATTTTACGTATTGCTGTGTGTTTGTTTATTCTACCGTGATTGGCTAGAGGGGGAGTTGAGATCTCACTAATCATGTTTAACTTCGTCACATTTATACGCCTAATCCAAAGTCAGGAGCTTCTGTCCATTATAGAAGGGGCTATAAGGAGCAAAATTGGCCCCACTTCAGATTCTATTGATGTTTCTTTCAATTGATCTCTATGATATGGAGCTTATAAAACACCAAAATTTTTATAGTTATCTCTTGCGGTTTTCTTGTTATGACGTCGTAAAAATGGTAGGCCGACTAGTATGCTTAAATATAAGATTTTTACGTATTTTATCCTTTTTTTTATGTATTGTAAAATAGAGAATGGAAATGGGGAATGTGCCAAAGAGACAACAACCCGACCATAGAAAAAAAACAACAGCAGAAGGTCACCAATAGGTCTTCAATGTAGCGAGAAATTCCCGCACCCGGAGGCGTCCTTCAACTGTCCCCTAAACAAATATATACTAGTTCAGTGATAATGAACGCCATACTAATTTCCAAATTATAGTTTGTGTATATTTTACAATAGATTACACCTTAAATAATCAACGTGAATACATTGTCACTAGTGACACTAGTGAACCATTGTATTAATACAATGAAGAACAAAATTGATATAAAGTTTAACTATTTAATATCAGTAAAATTGTTTCTATGGTAACAACAATTTAACATTCGTTCTATGTATGACCAAATTATAGAAATTTTTCACCAGAGAAAATCTACAGTTATTGTTTGTATAAAAAAGAAGATGTGGTAAGATTGCCATTGAGACAACTGTCCACAAGAGATCAAAATAACACAGACATTAACAACTATAGGTCACCAAACGGCCTTCAACAATGAGCAAAACCCATATTGCATAGTCAGCTATAAAAGACCCCGATATGACAATGTAAAACAATTCAAACGAGAAAACTAACGGCCTTATTAAGAAACGTTCCGTAGACATGCATGACTGTAAAAGTGACAGGTACAGTATTCGACAATCGATTGATTCGACATATTTTATTTTGTAGTATAATTATCTTGTCAACTGTACTCGATCGTATCAGTTTGTCGATTCAATCAATTGTTGTACCAAATTAACATACTTCATTCATGTCAGGATATATCAACTCAGTCAACTGTGCTTTTATTATGATAAATTTTATTCTTTTTTGACTCTGCACGATCGTATCTATCGTATTCAACCGTTACGATTGTGCCACAGTTGATCAATATAATCAACGAAGTCAACTCTATTCTTTTTCAAACCCTACACGATCGTATCGATTGTATTCAATCGTTACGATTGTGCCACAGTTCATCAATTTAATCAACTCTGTCAACTCTATTTTTTCACATTTTAAACGTTGCACGATCGTATCGATCGTATTAAATAGTTACAATTGTGCCACAGTTGATCAATATAATCAAGTCAGTCAACTCTATTTTTTTTACATTTTAAACCTTGCACGATCGTATCGATAGTATTCTATCGTTACGATTGTGCCACAGTTGATCAATATAATCAACTCAGTCGACTCTATTTTTTTTACATTTTAAATGTTGCACGATCGTATCTATCGTATTCAACCGTTACGATTGTGCCATAGTTGATCAATATAATCAACGAAGTCAACTCTATTCTTTTTCAAACCCTACACGATCGTATCGATTGTATTCAATCGTTACGATTGTGCCACAGTTGATCAATTTAATCAACTCTGTAAACTCTATTTTTTCACATTTTAAACGTTGCACGATCGTATCGATCGTATTCAATAGTTACGATTGTGCCACAGTTGATCAATATAATCAAGTCAGTCAACTCTATTTTTTTGTTACATTTTAAACCTTGCACGATCGTATCGATAGTATTCTATCGTTACGATTGTGCCACAGTTGATCAATATAATCAACTCAGTCGACTCTATTTTTTTTACATTTTAAATGTTGCACAATCGTATCGATCGTATTCAATCGTTCCGATTGTGCCATAGTTGATTAATTTAATCAACTCTGTCAACTCTATTTTTTTTATATTTTAAACGTTGCCCGATCGTATCGATCGTATTCAATCGTTACGATTGTGCCACAGTTGATCAATTTATTCAACTCAGTCAACGCTATTTTCACATTTTAAACATTGCACGATCGTATCGATCGTATTCAATCGTTACGATTGTGCCACAGTTGATCAATTTAATCAACTCAGTAAACTCTATTTTTTTTTATATCTTAAACGTTGCACAATCGTATCGATCGTATCCAATCGTTACGATTGTGCCACAGTTGATCAATTTAATCAACTCTCAGATGATATCTTTTCACATTTTAAACGTTGCACGATCGTATCGATCGTATTCAATAGTTACGATTGTGCCACATTTGATCAATATAATCAAGTCAGTCAACTCTATTTTTTTTTACATTTTAAACCTTGCACGATCGTATCGATCGTATTCTATCGTTACGATTGTGCCACAGTTGATCAATATAATCAACTCAGTCAACTCTATTTTTTTTTACATTTTAAATGTTGCACAATCGTATCGATCGTATTCAATCGTTCCGATTATGCCATAGTTGATTAATTTAATCAACTCTGTCAACTCTATTTTCTTTATATTATAAACGTTGCCCGATCGTATCGATCGTATCGATCGTATTCAATCGTTACGATTGTGCCACAGTTGATCAATTTATTCAACTCAGTCAACGCTATTTTCACATTTTAAACATTGCACGATCGTATCGATCGTATTCAATTGTTACGATTGTGCCACAGTTGATCAATTTAATCAACTCAGTCAACTTTATTTTTTTATAATTTAAACGTTGCACGATCGTATCGATCGTGTTCAATCGTTACGATTGTGCAACAGTTAATCAATTCAATCAACTCAGTCAACTCTTTTTTTCATATTTTAAACATTGCATGATCGTATCGATCGTATTCAATCGTTACGATTGTGCCACAGTTGATCAATTTAATCAACTCAGTCAACTCTATTTTTTTTTATATCTTAAACGTTGCATAATCGTATCGATCGTATCCAATCGTTACGATTGTGCCACAGTTCATCAATTTAATCAACTCTCAGATGATATCTTTTTACATTTTAAACGTTGCACGATCGTATCGATCGTATTCAATCGTTACGATTGTGCCACAGTTGACCAATTTAATCAACTCAGTCAACTCTATTTTGTTAACGTTTAAAACGTTGCACGATCGTATCGATCGTATTCAATCGTTACGATTGTGCCACAGTTGATCAATATAATCAACTCAGTCAACTCTATTTTCATATTTTAAACATGGCACGATCGTATCTATCGTATTCAATCATTACGATTGTTCCACAGTTGATCAATTTAATCAACTCAGTCATCTCTTTATTAAAATTATAAACTGATCACGAAAGTATAAATCGTATTCATTCAATACGATTATGCCACAGCTGATAAATATGGTCAACTCAGTCAACTCTGTATTTTAATAGATGTTCTTATAATCTTAGTCTAATACAATAAAATACGCATGCGGCGCTAGCCGTCGTATTGACACAGCCTACGATGATATAAGGCATATTGACACAGCCTACGGCGCAAGAAGGCATATTTAATACAGTGTTACTTTAATCTTTAACTCTAATCTAAACCTTAACCTAAGTCTCATACAATAACATAGCCTACGGTGCCGCTCGGCGACATATATACATAGCCTACGGCACAAAAAGGCATATAACCCTAACCTAAGTATGACACAATAAAATAGCCTATGGCACTAGGTATTATATTGTGTAATTTTCAATTCTCAGTACTTGTGTTTTTCATTTTTGTAATCTCAGTGCGTCTTTATGAAATCTCAGTGTGTAATTTTTTATTCTCAGTGTGTAATTTTTAAATTCTCAGTGTGTAATATTTAATTAGGTCTTTCCACTTTTCTGTGGAAAGACCTATTGTTTTTCTTCTGATTATTTTTTTTTTTTCTTCCGCCTAATTTTGTTCTTGCGATAAACATTTGTTTCGCAATATGTCGCTTAGATATTTTGTATATGATATCGAACAGTTTATGCGCTTTTGAAATTTACCCTGCGTAAACGAATACTTTTCTTTGTAGGAGTTATCTCCCCAAACACTGTTTTCCTTGTTATGGCATCTCCTTCGCAACCGTTAAAGATTATGACAAATTTATTTTACAAAATTGTTCGTTACATCCTCAGTAATTTTTGGCGTATTTGGATCGAAGCGATTCGAAGAAATTTTATAGGAGTTATCTATCTTTTCGGAATAAATTTGTCGGTATGTTTTTTTAACTCATAAACCGTTAACCGTATAACCCTGGAATGTTTTTATTTGAGTCCCCTGATTCCTAACTTAGAAAATTAGGTCAAGGTCAAAAGTCAAGTTCATATTTTAGATTTTCATATGTCTTTGATTTCCCTATAACTCTTGAACGGTTATAGATACAAAAAAATTAAGCAGTGAAAATGCTTGGTACTTCAAGGGGCAACTTTTTTTACATTATGACTATATTGATTTTACCATCATGTAAGGGACATAACTCCCATCGATGGTTTTTAAAAGGCCATTTTTAGGCAAAACTCTTAAACAAAAGGTCCTTGACCCATAGGGTCTTTTGCAATGACCTTGTGGAGCAATGACCTTGACGAAGGTTACAAGGTCAAAGGTCAAGGTCATCAAATTATGTGGTTTTGGCACTATTTAAACAGTTTTATGTGTGTTTGAATTTCAACCAACCAACCAACCAACCAACCAACCAATCAATCAATCAATCAATCAATCAATCAATCATGATCATGATCAATCAACCAATAATGATCATGATCAATCAATCAATCAATCATGTTTCCGTCTCATGTGTTTCTTATAGGGTTCAACCAACCAACCAATCAATCAATCAATCATGATCATGATCAACCAATCATGTTTCCGTCTCATGTGTTTAATATAGGGTCCAAGATCTTCTTTGTGTCTTTTTCCGTGTTTCAATTGACCCTATCCAATGTGTTTAACCAACCAACCAACCAACCAACCAACCAACCAACCAACCAACCAACCAACCAATCAATCAATCAATCAATCAATCAATCAACCAATCAATCAATCAATCAATCATGATCATGATCAATCAATCATGTTTCCGTCTCATGTGTTTAATATAGGGTCCAAGATCTTCTGTTTCTTTTTCCGTGTTTCAATTGACCCTATCCAACGTGTTTAACCAACCAACCAACCAACCAACTAATCAATCAATCAATCAATCAATCAACCAATCAATCAATCAATCATGATCATGATCAATCAATCATGTTTCCGTCTCATGTGTTTAATATAGGGTCCAAGATCTTCTTTGTTTCTTTTTCCGTGTTTCAATTGACCCTATCCAACGTGTTTAACCAACCAACCAACCAACCAACCAACCAACTAACCAACTTATCAATCAATCAATCAATCAATCAATCAATCAATCTGTATGACTGTTTAATCATGACAGTTTATTGAAGGAACAAACTCTCAATTATTCAAGAAAAATTGAAATTTAATATTGTTCTTACGTCACTTCTGAAAAAAATTCCACATGTTCTCTGAAACTACAAGTACAATCGACCTCAAAATTTGCAGTCAGCAGGGCATACATGTACTAAACGTTTATAAAAAAACTTGGTGCAGATATCTCTCAAAGCTTTTCCTAGAGAAAAGAAATGGCAATGCCGTAAAAATAGCTTGCTAGGTCCGTAAATCTCAGTAAAAACCTACAATAAAATGTCCGCTCCGAGTTTGAAATACTAATCTGTGTTACAAACAGGTGCTGAAAAATGCACATTATCAGAAAATAATCAATAAATGTGTTTTAAAGTTACACCGGATCAATTAAATCCAAAACATGCACTACTTGTGAACTGTCATCAAAATGTCAATTTCCTACAATGACAAAAGAAATTACATTGTGTACATTCCATCTCTATAGATGTTGTCTGTTTAACGTCCCCACCTAAAAAGAAATAAAAAGACTATCTTTTCGTTATTATAAACCCGTGTCACGTGATGTGGCGCGCGCGCTGTACCTAAAATAAAAGAAAAACTTTCCAAACTAAACATGAAACTTCTCCGGTAACAATAATATAGACCCCATACAGAAACAAACAAACAAACAAACAAACAAACAAACAAACAAACACCCCCCAATTCAATTAATTTTACAGGGGAAAGACCCCCTACAATTGCTTTTTTAAAGCAATTGATTTATATTTCTCATTGTGTTTTTTCAAGTTTTTAAATCTCAGTGTGCTTTGTTGTAATTCTCAGTATGTGAATTGTTCAAAAATAGTTTAAACATAGTTTTGACGAGAACGGCTTGCCATAAACATACGCACACGGCGCTGGCGGCGTATTGACACAGCCCACGGCGTTAGAATGCATATTTAAAACAGTCTTACTATTACTCTAACTTTAACCCTAACCTAAGTCTGATACAATGACATAGCCTACGGCGCTAGGCGGCATATTGGCACAATCTACGACTCTAGAAGCCGTATGTATTACAGTTTTACTGTCACCCTTACTCCAACCCTAACCTTATTCTGACACAATAATATAGACTTCGGTGCCGGGCGATTTATTGACACAGCATACGGTGCTAGAATTAAGGCACATCAACACAGCCTACGACGCTAGATGGTTTATATTTGATACATTCTTACTATAACCCCAACTCTAACCCCAACCTGAGTATGACACAATAAAATAGTATACGCCCCTAAGTGTCATATTTACACAGCCTACGGCGCTAGAAGGCATATTTATTACAGTCTTACTATAACCCTAAATCTAACCCTAACCTAGGTCTAACACAATAGCATAGCCTACGGTACCGCTCGGTGACATATGAACACAGTCTATGGCGGTAGAAAGCTATTAAATAAAGTCTTACTATAATCTTACTTTAACTATAACCTACGTCTGATACAAAAACATAGCCTACGGCACTAGGCGGCATATTGACACAGCCTACGACGCTAAAAGTCGTATGTATTACAGTCTTACTGTCACCCAAACTCCAACCTGGGAACAGTATACACAGTAATACTATGTTCCTACTCCAACCCTAACCTGAGTCTAACACAACAACATAGACTTCGGTGCTAATCGATAAATTGACACAGCCTACGGCGATAGAAGGCACATAAACAAAGTCTACGACGCTAGATGGCTTATATTTAATACAGCTATAAAAAATGTATATGCGCAATAAAGCCAGCATATATTTACATACTACAGCACAAGTAGGAACATTGAAGTCTCTTTCCTCTAATATTAATTTAATAATAATTTAAAAAAAAATCATGTTTGTTTACTCACTTCAGTTTCTTCATTTTAATGATCTATATATACTACTGTCATAAACTGGCTACTACAATACACATTTTTGTCACATTCATATTTTTATCTCCTACAACTGTTGCTATAAAATTTCTTCAAACTTGAATTAATGTTAAAAATGTGTTATCAGTGTTAAAAGTCTTTGAAACAGCAAATTCCTATGCTTTAACTTTTGTATATTTTTCAATTGTGTGTACAATTTATGTTCACTATATTAATATCTCCGTACCCATTCTGACATATATTATTTTCATAGAGTTTATCTCCATCAGTGCTGAAGTGGGAAAACAGTAATACAAATTATTTTGTTAAATCTTTAATAATTTATTAAGTAGTTACCATTAACAAATTGAGTTAATTGATTCCATATATGGCGTTCAATCGAGTCTTCCGGCATGAAAACACATTGAGTTGATTGATTCGACATTTGACGTTCAATCGTTATCGATCGTATCGATCGTTACGATCGAGTCTTCATCAAAATAAATTGAGTTGATTGATTCGACATATGACGTTCAATCGTTATCGATCGTATCGATCGTTACGATCGAGTCTTCTTCAAAACACATTGAGTTGATTGATTCGACATTTGACGTTCAAACGTTATCGATCGTATCGATCGTTACGATCGAGTCTTCATCAAAACACATTGATTTGATTGATTCGACATTTGACGTTCAATCGTTATCGATCGTTACGATCGAGTCTTCATCAAAATACATTGAGATAATTGATTCGACATATGACGTTCAATCGTTATCGATCGTTATGATCGAGTCTTTGTCATAACACGTATGTATTGATTAAAGTTGATTGAATCGACAAACAATGTTCAATTGTTATCGATCGTATCAATCGTTGCGATCGAGTATCCATCATTAATAAATTGAGTTGATTGAATCTACAAACAATGTCCAATCGTTATCGATCGTATCTAGCATTAAAGATTTGTTGAATAAATCGATCGTTAATGTGTCTATTCAATTAATTCTTTTTAATTGAATTGAACTAAAACCTGAAGGAAAAATCAACTCTTGTCGAATCAATCGATTGTCGAATACTGTACCTTAATGAAAGTGTGCTCTGTTCGTTACAATTTTTTTGTGCTTTCCTATATCTCAATTTTTCTAAACAAACCAGGCTTAATCTCCCGCTATTTGATTTTTAAGAATAATCTTAAACTGCACGAAAAATCGTCAATGTTTGTCTGGAATATGACTGATCAAAAAGTACATCTCAGTCTATACATTTTTTTTTTAAAGTAACAGAACTGGATTTTTTTTGTATAAAGCTAAGATATCTGGAAGTTCTAAAAATCGGTTTTCTATGGTGATCCTTGAAGAACATCTTCTGGTCCTAATTATTATTTTTAATGCACACAATTTTGATGGTCAAAACCTTCGGACTACCATTTTTCTACAAACTTCATTGTATATGGATCTATATTTAAGATCATGTAAGTATACAAGGTATACCAGACGTTTCTTAATAAATAAATCAGTTGGTGGTGTACTGATTGATACTTCATTCTGGGAGAACAAGATTTATCTCAGTACAGTTGCAACTAGTTTTGAACACACTTCCAGTAATTGCAAATACTCTTAGTTCAATACTCTATTGTCTTAATTCTAGTTTGCTGGGGTTTTTTTTTGTGTTTGTCTCGTACCGATATTTTGAGTTAATCTAATTGCAACTGATTTGTGCAGGTTGTTTTTATATTGTACTGCTACGCTACTGTTTCAGCTTCGGGGAGGGTTGAGCGCTCACAAACATGATGTTGTGCTGTTAAACCACTGTACTAGGTTAGGGGATGGTTGGGGTGGTTTGGATCCGCGGCTTGCATGCTTATCCCCACCAAATTATGTATGTAAAACACTATATGATTGTCCCAAGTCAGGGGCCTGTAAGTCAGTGGATGTTGTTTGTTGCTGTGTTACTTACTTGTTTTTCGTGCATTATTTTGTACATTAATTAGGCTGTTAGTTTTCTTCTAGTGATTTCGGGGCCCAATTTCCTTTTTCAATGTTATTATGCTTATTGTTGAAGAGCATATGGTGATCTATGGCTGTTAATTTCTGCGTCATTTAGTTTCTTGTGAGAAATTGTCTCATTGGCAATCATACCACATCTTCGTTTTAATATTAACCCCTGCCATATTCTTTATGAACCTGTCCCAAGTCAGGAGCCTGCAGTTTAGTGGTTGTCGTTGGTTCATGTCTAATTTTTGATATTTTTAAAATTGATTTGTTATGTATAATTAAACCGTTAGTTTATTCGTTTAAATTTTTTCACACTTTTCATGGACTTTTATAAACGGCTTAACAGTATCGGATTTTGTCATTATTTAAGGACTTACGGTTGCCTGTAATTGCTTACATCCACTTCATATTTGAACTCCAGTGGATAGTTGCCATATAATCAATAATCACACATCTCTTCGTTAGAAATTAATTTTATATTAGGGAGCTACCATTTGATTTTTATTGGGGGGGGGGGGGGGGGGGGGCTAGGATGAAATTTGAAAAAAATAGGCAGAACCGGAGTTTTGAGTAAAAAAAAAGGAGGATGAGACACTTGCAAAAAAAAAAGTCAGGACGACAATTTAGGTAAAAAAAAGTCAGGATAAACTAAAAAAAAAAAGGCAGGACCGAACAGAGTGAAAAATAAAAAGGCAGGACAGAGATTACAGCTAAAAAAAAATGCAGGACAAATTTTTTCATCCTAGCCCCCCCCCCCCCCCCCCTAAAAATCAAATGGTAGCTCCCTTATATATATCTGACGTTTAATTTCGTGTTTCCTGAATATGCATGAAATATGTGTCACTGTGCGTTAAAAATTAGCATCAATTTAAAGTTGAATGTATTAAATAAGGGAAACCCACTGATATTTAATAACTTCGGTTGGGGTGGGGACAGGAGTATTTCGTATATGAATATGGTTGCCTGCTAAGAGTTGAAAAATAGGCATGTTTAGCGACATATTAAAATGATCAATAATGCCCTCTTTCCTTCTTCATTCCTCATCTAGTGATTTAAACTGACCACTAGCCAAATCATGAGTGTTGAAAGAAGAGTTTGTTTTGTGCCTCTGCCGTCTAAACCACCTATTTAAAAGGAAGTGGTAGAAGAGAACCAGAAGATCTTCCCAATGCAAAAAAAACAACAGAAATGAACCTCTTCTTGATCACTATCAAAGAACAAAAAAACATGCCCCTGCTGTACTGTGGAATTTTTTAAGTGTTAAGTTATATATTAAAAGTTCTTTTAATTCTGTCTGTTAATATCAAGTATTTAACGATTGATACACTGATTTCTATTCCGCTATCAAAAGTTTCTTATTTACTTTCTATAATGAAATATTATTATCAACCATTGACAAAAAAATAGAATCATATTCAAAACAGTGTGGCTGTGGACATTGATTGACGACCTAAATTATCCCATTGACTGGGACAGATTAGGTGAACGTATGTCTGTATAGACCACTGCTCACTACTTACTTATTATAGAATTTAAACCGTGGGGTCATCAAAGGTTCTTAACGTCTTTAATAATAAAATAATTCGAAAAATTAATCAGGAATAACCTTTATATTTTGAATTATATTATTGATGTAAATCAAAACATCGTGTTATGCCTGATTATTTTTTCGAATAACTTTATTTGTGTGTTGAGAACCTTTGGTGACCCCACAGTTTAAGTGTCATTAAAAAGTACATAGTGAGCAGTGGTCGTTACAGACAAACATTCACATAATCTGTCCCAGTCAATGGGATAATTTAGGTCGTCAATCAATAGCCACAGCCACACTGTTTTGAATATGATTCTATGTTAAAAAAATACAACTATTCCCTGTCAACCTTAGTCCGATAACGGTATATATGAAAAACGGACGAAACTTTTGGATCTTTGATGCCGGTTTTGTGCAAGTTTTTAATTAAAATTCAGTATGAGCGCAGCTTTGCCCCACTAAAATATTTCAACATAAGATGCTTTTTTTGGTATTATTGCTCTGACAAAATATTTCATTGGGGCAAGAATGCGCTGGTACTTTTTTCGTAAAAAAAGTTAGTGAAAATGAGTAAAAAATTGTGAAAAGCCAACAAATATGCACGTGAAGTGTTGTCAAAACACGGCATTATGACGTCATAACTACAAAAAAAAAAACACACTTTTTTCATAAGATGAATATGTCCAACGGAAAAAGAAATCCATACACATACGAATAAGTAGAATTTGATAAATTCTCGAAATTGAGGCCAATTTTGCCCCTTATAGCCCCTTCTCCTTTAGTGTCATAGAAACAGTTTTTAGCTAGATTTATAACAGACAGAGAAAATCTACACATCAAATAGCAAAAAGAATCCTTACAATTAAGTCGACACGACTCAAATTATCAGTAGACCACTTAATTAAAGGAGTTATTGCCCTTGAATGAATAGTTTTACCCATTTTTTTAATTTTTACAGAAACAAGAAGATAGAGAGGAAATTGTAAATAGCAAAAATGATCAGCTAAATAAGATCTACAAATAAAAACATAAAAAGTGATAGAAACAATCAGTTCACTCATTCCTCGAGTTCCCTTTAAAAAAAGTTTGCTTAATTTTAGAGGTATTACCTACTAACTAGGAAACTATAACAGAAGGGCTAAACTTTTGAATAGAAAATTGTAGAGATTTAATAATTAGGAAAAAAAAAAAAAAAAAAAAATAATTAGGATGGGCATTCTTGGCATATTGATCATGAAAAACAGCTGATAATTATAAGTGGAACTGGCTCTTCGAATTTGCGGAGTATGCATGCATTCCATTAACATTTAATAGTTTTATTGAGACCGCTCTTTAGGTTCACAAATTACTTGAAAATCATAAGGTCAGCTTACTCATAAAGGCAAAGCATAAAAGTTTTACAGTTTCAACTAGAAGAAAACATCTAAGGTTCTGTCAGTAGATATGAGGAAACAATAAAAACTTCATTATCAATTCAGTCATTTAATATATAGTATTCTATCATGGCTATAAAACATCTTTGTTGATATCCTTAAATTTGTATACATGATACAGGAAAGCTCCTTGGTCTTGGAAACGTTCGTGCACTTGGACACCCTAAAAAATTAAAGCAGTTGATAATTAGTTATCAAAGGTACCAGGATTATAATTTAGTACGCCAGACGCGCGTTTCGTCAGGCTACATAAGACTAATCAGTGACGCTCATATCAAAATATTTATAAAGCCAAAATAGTACAAAGTTGAGGATCCAAAATTCCTAAAAGTTGATAAGTGTCTGAAACAGCAGCTATATATAGTTGCTTTGAATTTTTATTATCATGTGAAACTATGTTCACTTGGTTGTCCGAATGTCTTGATCAATCCTGAACCACTAAAAAAAAATACAAGGGCACCCTTTCATTTTCGTAGAATAAGTAGTAAACCGATTTCTCAAACGTACTTTTTTTAAATTTTTATCTATAATTTATTATATAAGGATGCATAACATCTCAACACTTTTGTCTTAGAAAACAGGCTCTGAATCCATTGTTTTCAGTTACCGTTTTCATGCTTTGTTATTCTTCATTTCGGTGTTGATTTTTGTTGTTTGTCTATAATGTCGATTTTTATCAGAGACATTTTACTAGTATACAATTATTGTATTGTATTATGGGTGCATTTATTGCTAGCAAACTGGTTTAAGTTTAGCAACAGTTTTCAAAACTTTTCATTTGTTTTGACAAACCAGTTTAGAACCTGGTTTAAAACTGAAACTGGTTTGATTGTTTATTGAGACCAAACCAATACAAGTTCCAGAAACTTATCAAACCGCTCTCGGGGCGGTTTAGTAGTTTGGTTTCGAAAAAGAATATGGCGGAAGAAGTGCAGACAAACATGACGAAGCAGCTTAGGCTATGTTTACAGGACATTCCTTCACTTGAATGGGTTATGGAACAACATCAAAAAGGTAAACTTTGTTTAATTTTCATAAATAAAAGTGTTATTTCTTACTTGTTACTGGTCATGCATTGTGTGTCTGAATGAATAACAGTGCAAAAGCAGACGCTTCATTAGCCTTGCCAGACGTCATAATTATAATTGGACTAACGCTTCAATAAAATAATAATTTAACCTGTTTTGGGATTTGGCACTGGAGGTATTTTTCCACACTGCATGCGGATCGGGGACATAAAAATGCCATGCGTCCGCCCATTACAATTTAGAGGAGTTATGAAACTTAAATGGGAACATTTTGTGGACTCAATTTCTTTAAGAATGCTAATTGGATTTTGTTCAAATTTGGAAGCTATGCTAGGCACATACACCGTACTTCAGATTTTGTATATTATATTTCAGAGCCTGACAGTGACCTAGACAAACATGATAGAGCAGAAGTAGCTGGTTCATCAAAAGTTCCAATATCTAAATCTGCAATGGATAAAACAACTTCCTGTACTTCAATTAAGACTTGGAAACCCCAAGAAGTAAAGAAGCTTATTGATGTAAAAGTTCAGAATGACTTCAGGTTTAACAAACCTGGAACCAGAGACATATAATACTTCGAGTACTTTTAATACTTTGATAAAGACTCTATTACCCAAAGAGATCTCGCGAGGTTTAAATGTGGCCGTGTGATATTACGGGATTTCGCCGAGTTGCCAATCTCTTGTATTATATGTCTCTGCTGGAACCAAGAAAAAAATCATCTGGCAGGATATTGCAGAGGAAATCAATAAAGATGGCAGTACATTTACTTTCCAGCAATGTGAACAAAAGTGAAAAATATTTCGTGACACTGTTGATCACAACCAAAAAAGTGGGAATGATGTGAAAAAGTGCCCCTATTTTAGTGAAATTGAAGATGCTTATGGGTACAAAGCAAATGTTAAACCTATCTTCACAATGAGCTCATCAATGCCATCAGCAGAATCTGTGACATGTGAGGATAGTGATGTAGAGTCTTTTATAAATGAAAGTAGTTTGGCAGAAGAGGGTAAAAGAAAGAAGAAGGCAAATCAGATCAAACAAATAACCAGGGAAAGAAAGTAAAAAAAGTAATGAAGTTTTGATGTTTTTGGAAACCATGAACGAGGAGTTTAAAGAAGAACAGAGGGGGTTGCTATCTGAAATAAAGGAACAGCATAAGGCAAAAACGGACAAAGAAGACCAAAAATTCAGCTTATGTCACAGATTATGGAACATATGAAAAAATAGATTGTACTACAATAATTGGATAGATTTAGGGTTTTTTTCTTTTTGACTTTATTATGTTTTTCTGAGTTGCAGCATTGTCAGAGTGACATATTAGTATTGCATTCCACTTTATTCTATTGTTAAAAATACAAATTTCATTATATGAAACTGTTTCATTGTTGAACACATATTGAAAAAAATATCAACTTTATATATACTTTTTTCCATCCAAGGAACAAAAAAATAGCAGGGGCCTAGAACATGTGGAACTCCATGATCCCTAAAATTTGGCCTGAAAATAATCATTGAGTTTATATTACTGCACAGTGAGAATGGAAATGGGGAATGTGTCAAAGAGACAACAAATTGACCATAGAACAGACAACAGCAGAAGGTCACCAATAAATAGGTCTTCAATGCAGTGAGAAACTCCCGGACCCGGAGGTGTCCTTCAGCTGGCCCCTAAACAAATATAAATACTAGTTCAGTGATAATGGACGTCATACTAAACTCCAAATTATATACAAGAAACTAAAATTAAAAATCATACTAGACTAACAAAGGCCAGAGGCTCCTGATCCATTCTTTATGTGCCTGTCCCAAGTCAGAAGCCTGTAGTTCAGTAGTTGTTGTTTGTTCATGTCGATCATTTCTTTTTAATATTTTGTTTTGTTAAGCTGTTAGTTTTCTCAATTGAATTTTTTCATATTTTAAATGTCTGGGCCTTTTATAGCCCAGTAAATGGTATGTGTTTATCTCTTGTTCAAGGCCGAACGGTTGCCTTAAATTACTTACATCCACTTTATTTGAACTCGGTGGAATGTTGTTTCATTGACAATCATACCACATCTTCTTATTCTTATAAAGACTTGCCTTTCTAACTCAGCATATAAACAGGGCAACAGTCAAATAACAGTACCTAGATAATATGGATAATACACAGTGACATGTTATGGACCAAAACATGAAAATGAACACTGAGTCATTCATGTGTGAAAAGCAGGCGATACAAAATAAAACAATACACTAATTAAGAATGAAAATCTAAATTTGGCTCAAGTTTACAGTTAAAAAACAGATTACACATTTTCTGTTAACATGGTTAAGGGAGATAAATATGAGTAATATTATATCAACAATTGACTGACGTTTATGTTGTGCGGAAGGTCTTCTCCTTAAAAAATCTTGGAAATCATTGATCTCTTCATTGGCATTTAGTCCTTCTTCAATGTATGCATCAAATTCATCAAAATTGGCTAAAACAAACTTCATGTAATGTGCAACAGCTGAGCAAAAATTTTACCACTTCAGGCATATCTTTCATGTCAATGTATCTTAAACGCCTGAATCGACCTTTCAATGCACCAAAGGCTCTTTCGATACACATCCGACTCGAACTATGGATTTAGTTAAAACGTTTTTGTTCAGCCGAAAGGTTGCCAAAGTCTTTGAAAGGCGTCATTACCCACTGACTCAAAGGATATGCAGCATCTCCAATTAGATGGGTATTTCCTGGGAACATTCTCTCTTTGTTATCAGATGCACTTGTAAACAGAGGCGAGTTTTTAAGAACTCGCGAGTCATGCACAGAACCTGGCCACCCACAATATAAATCTAGAAAATGTAATTTTTTGTCACATACTGCTTTAAGTATTATAGAAGGAAACTTTTTTCTGTTGTAATATTGTTCACCATCCACTTTAGGAGTTTTGATGGGGATATGTGATCCATCAATCGCGCCTTAAACACCAGGGAAACCTTTGTGTTGAAAAAACATGATGCCACCCTTGAGACCCACCGCTAGCTGAGAAGATAAGCTTAGAACTAGTGCATCAAATGTTGATCTGCTCATTCTAAAACGATTCTTAAAGTCATCAGGTGTGTATTGGGGGATAACATTTTCAACATAATTTTTCACCCTGGCGATATGTCTACGTTTAGCTGCCAAGCATGATACAACTGAGAAAACTAGCTTTCTTTTTTAGACACTCTTGTGAATCTGATAAAGCCTATCAATGCTGTGTACAATTTGGAAATTAGTAGGGCGTTCATTATCACTGAACTAGTATATATTTGTTTAGGGGCCAGCTGAAGGACGCCTCCGGGTGCGGGAATTTCTCGCTACATTGAAGACCTGTTGGTGACCTTCTGCTGTTTTTTATTTGGTCGGGTTGTTGTCTCTTTGACACATTCCCCATTTCCATTCTCAATTTTATGTCATCTTCTGTTTGTGTTATCAAGTCCTGTAGTAAAAGATATACTTCAGCCATTTTTGTTATGGTTTCAACATTGTTCAAGGAAACCAGCCATTTGTTTAAATGTGCCTGAACTGGGTTTATTTTTCAAACTAGTTCGATGAAACCTAAACTAGTTTTGGAAACCAGTTCAAAACCTTAAACTAAAACCAAAACCAGTTTTATTTGCAATAAAATGTCTCTGATATTATTGAGGTAAGTGTCTAGCCAAATTGGTTTGATGGTTTGTCTTTAGATACTAGTACCTGTCTGTTCACTTGCTCTTTTCTCGACTTTTTATTTTCATGATCTTTGCAAAAATTTGGCAGTATGGGAAAATTTAGAACAGTAAAACACAAGACAAAAGTATATAAGAAACTATTTTTTCGACCCACTACGCATAAGAAAAGAGAATCAACGAAACTTTTTTCAACATTACCACGTGATAATGTGACTATATATAGCCGGAAATTTTGGAATTACATAAGTGCTTGTTTCGTGTGCTTGTACGCGTTTGGCGTACACAATTACAATACTGGTATCTATGACGACTTTATTTACAACCACTGGGCGGTGGTACTGCTGGTGAAGTTTTTCTCCCCAAGCGTATCACCAGCCCAGTAGTCAGCACTTCTGTGCTCACATAAAGTATCATTGATATAGTCATCATTATAAATTAACCGTAAACGAAACGAATATTTCGCAAGACTAAAAATTTCAGACTGTTCTACCCCTGTAATAGAGAACTTTAGTTGTATTTGGCAAAACGTGAATCGAGCGTCACGGATGAGTTTATTGTAGTCTACGCGTGTCTGACGTACAACATTTCAATCCTATTATAAATAATGAGTTTATTCATGATTGGTCAATGTTTGGCATTGTTTAGTCCATACATGAATGGGGTTGATTTTCAGTATCCAGTGGGTCGTGTTCGCTTGTCTAATGATATATTTATGTATTATGTCCCAGATTGAAAGGAGACCTTATCGTGCTTATGGTGATAACTAGATGCCTTTTGTTTCTGCTTCTGTTTGTTTTGTATTGGGGTTGGGGTTTGGTTTTTTTTTGGGGGGGGGGGGGTGTTAATGGTGTCGTTTTCTCGCCTTAATCTTCTATATGTGATAATAAACTGAGATTTCACATTTCTTATTTTTTCATATTTGATTATTGCAGTTTTATTGAATATTGAATATTTCTAAGAACTACCTATTATTATGAAATTCAATATGAATATTTAAAAAGGTACATTTGACTATTATATTTTTAACTGGCAATTATCAGGAGAAAAAAATGTTCATCAATTGTTAGCTAAAAATGAGTGAAAGAATTATAGATGACATCTTGTTTTGATCAATTTGAAAGATCAGTAACTAAATACATACGAGTTTCACACTTCTTTCCATAATACCCAGTTCCATCACAGTAACATTTGTAAGCAGGTGATCCATACCAAGTTCTTGTAGATACACAGAAACCATTGTTCCTACATACGTCAGGGAGAGAACAGTAATTCACAAGCCCTGTGTGGAGAGAAAAATGTATGAATTAAATGAAATAAATGACTTTTTATGAATCCGGTCAAACTTTACAGCTATTGCGCTGATTCTTAATCAAAAATAGTCATTCCTACAAATTAATGACTAATATCTTGAGTAAAAAGAATGACTAAAGCTAAAATATAAGCTTGAATGTGCCAAAACATACGTCATTGTTACTCGTTGTACATCTTTTCTATATACATGTTTATTTGACGATTTTTAATTCGCATTTAAACTTGAAAATAATTCTAATGATATAAGACACAAAAAAATGTTTTCAACTGTTAAAATACTAGCCATAAAAAAATCTGTCTTAGTAAAAGCACATGCTCAAATGATATGCAGTTTCATTTAAATAATTTGATTGATTTTTGATTTCCTTGCCAATCTAAACTTCTAAGAGTGACCTGTCACTACTTTTTCAGTGGAAACGCAAAATACTCTACCGTCATGTTAAATGATTTAACTGTTCTACATAGAACACGAGCTTGACTTTTTTTTTTTACCGTAATCTATTAACGAAATTCTTAAAAAATATAAGGAAACTTTAGTTTTGGAATTAAATTCTTTTTCACCGTTTCCACGTAATTTTTTTGTTTATTTAAGAAAAACAAAACTATGAGACAGAGTGCACAGTCTTGAAAATATCAAGTACACTGCTTATATGTAATAATTAACGTATTTGTATGTTCTGGTATATTAACTTAAATTGAGAGAATTTGAATATACATGTACACGAACGATGGACCCCGCTTTCCCCTGCCACATGCGCAATGATAAATACCATAAAGCTCCAACTGACAATCCTCTAGACTGTTGAACATGGTAGGATTCTGACAATTGTCAATGTCTTCTCTAAAGGTGCATTCATTTTCCATAATGGTCCATCCTTCGTACAACTGGTTGCAATTCCGATCTACTGGGTTGCTATTTGTGGTAGTATCTAAAATAGACAAGATAAGGGTGACAATCTGAAATAACTAATGATAATCAGATAGGTATTTTCTAAAATCTAATCTTCGCGTAAAGAAATGTTCTGCTAGCAAGGCGAAAAGGATGTATGAGCAATTTTGTCACTGGTGTTATTAATTCTAGGTATATGGATGATCGTTCTTGTTATGACCCGATATTTAGAATTAGAAAAAAAATTATGACGACCTCAGTATGTACACTAAATAGATTTATCCTGTCGACGGTCATATAACCCAAAACAAATATAAATATAAATATAAATAGATAGCGACCACGTGCAATAGGATTTTTCGAGGTCTGTTTGATTTCATATTGTATGTGAAAAATTTAACTGTTTATCGTCGTTTTTACCGGCATAAGGATGATATTTTTTGGTTAGTCGAATGCACTGCGGAATCAGTCAACCAAGTTGTGCATCCTTGGTTCACTTTCAATGTAAACATACTATTCCTTTTGATAGCAGAAGGCAACCGTACTCTATCCACAGCTAAGGGGTTAAACTGAAGGTTGCATTAATAGGGATTCTACGAGGTCGAATTATTCACTTGCTAGTGAATAATTCATCAGCGATATTGTTATTTTTCTGTTATTTTTATTTCTGCAATTAACTATGTTTCTATTTTTCTGATATGTTTAAATAGAAAATTCTGTCGTAATATGGTATGTTTTAGTTTCATGATTGGACTATATTTGTAGACAACGAACAAATGACCATCAATTCTCTGTCATTCCTAAATTTCTATATTTAATCAATTTTTTAAATTTATTGTAGCTTACATTGATTTAATTATCACAAAATTTTAATAAGAACTGTTCTTTACTTTATTTGTTTGTTGTAATGTCCCGTTTAATTTCTATATTTAATTATATTTTTTGCTTTAGTTTACATTATTTCTCTAATCACAGAATGTTAAAAGACCATTTCTTTGTTTTATATTTATGGAGGCATTTATATTGTTTTTATTACATTTACAATGTTGTTTAAAGACGCAGACCTTGAAGAAGACCCAAAGTTGATTCAATAAACGCGGACCTCGAAGAAGACACCCATTGACATGCCTATTTGAAGTAATATCAAATATAAATAGGAACGTTATTTAATTACAATTATCGTTCATAGTTTGTAACAAAACTTCTTCGAACGCAAGTCATCTCATGAATATTATTGACGGCTCATGAATATTATTGAAGGCTGGCCTCATAAATATTAACGCCGGCTGCTATCGACGGCTAGATCCACACTAGTATATTTCTTAGCAAATTTTGAAAACAAAAGAACCAAACTGGAGGCTATAAGTAAATTATTTTTTCACCATTTCACTTCCCTTATTGATTGAACAAAATAAAAAAGATATTTCATCTCGAAGTTAATGCCCCTGTAATAAACATGTGTATGTGTTTCGCTTCATTTATATGTTCCCCATTCTTACATTTCTCAGATATCTATCAAATTTCTGGGGCGTTTGTCAAACTAATTCTTGAAAAAAAAAAACATTCAGTAGTACAACCAGGTCATTGCTATGGCTGCATTTACACGTAGATCTGTATTATTTAGATTTTTCATATACTTGATAAATAAAGCTTTTATCTGCAGCTATGACGATATAATTTGAAAACCCAACATAGTAGTATGGAAACGAGTTTGTTTTATATCTTATGCATGGTAAATAGATCATCTTTTAGTGATAAACTGTTCATTCGGTCACTGACCATGTAACGTTAACGTCATAAACTTATCTTGAACTTTACACACTTATTCATAATTATTTTCACAGAGAATCATTGCTAAACTCTAAAAAGATAACTTTTGTCCAAGTTATTCTGTAAGCGTAAACTATACGTGATCCAAATTCAAACTGAAACAGTGCGATGTTCAGTCGGTCATTGGCCAACATAGGAAAACAATATCAAGCACTGAACGCAAAAAAACAATATGATAAATATCATTAGCTCTGCATACGGGGCGCCGAATGGGACTCTTGTGGTTTTGTACTCAAAATTCAATTTTGTACGGACAAAAGTGACTTTTGTTCAACAAAAATAAGTTCAGTTTAACAAAATTTGTATCATACTACAAATTTAAAATTTTGTCATACAAAATTATCTATCAGCGGACAAAAGTCACTTTTGTCATGACAAAATTCATTTTTGTTACACAGACTTGAATTTTGTTACCTAATTTGAAAATTGGGCGACAAAAGTCAATTTTGTATTCAAATTAGTTTAGTTTGGTTTCTGTGAACTAATTTGCATACAAAATCGACTTTTGTTACACAAAATTGACAAAAATGAATTTGTCTCAACAAAATTGACAAAATTGACTTTTGTCTCAACAAAATTGAATTTTGTCTCAACAAAATTGAATTTTGTCTCAACAAAATTGAATTTTGTCTCAACAAAATTGACAAAATTGACTTTTGTCTCAACAAAATTGACAAAATTGACTTTTGTCTCAACAAAATTGACAAAATTGAATTTTGTCTCAACAAAATTGATTTTTGTCTCACGAAAGTCAATTTTGTCACATAAAAGTCAATTTTGTTGTTACAAAATTGAATTTTGTCGTCACAAAAATGAATTTTGTTGTCACAAAATTGACTTTTGTCTCAACAAAATTAACAAAATTAACAAAATTGACTTTTGTCTCAACAAAATTAACAAAATTGACTTTTGTCTCAACAAAATTAACAAAATTGACTTTTGTCTCAACAAAATTGATTTTTGTCTCAACAAAATTGATTTTTGTCTCAACAAAATTGACAGAATTGACTTTTGTCTCAACAAAATTAACAAAATTGACAAAATTGAATTTTGTCTCACAAAAGTCAATTTTGTCTCACAAAAGTCAATTTTGTCTCACAAAAGTCAATTTTGTCTCACAGAAGTTAATTTTGTCTCACAAAAGTCAATTTTGTCTCACAAAATTGAATCTTACCTCACACAATTGACTTTTGTGATTTAATTTCCATATCAGGTAACAAAAGTCAATTTTGTATGCAAATATGTTTATATTATGCAAATATGTTTATATTATGCAAATATGTTTATATTTGCATACCTTTTAGACCAAATTGACTTTTGTCATGACAAATATGAATTTTGTCTACAAAAATGAATTTTGTCATGACAAAAATGAATTTTGTCTACACAAATGAATTTTGTCATCACAAAATTGAAGTTCTCACAAAACAAGTCTGTAGCACATAGTTTTGTAAGACAAAAATGATTTTGTTATGACAGAATTGAATTTTGTACAAAACCACAAGAGTCCCATTCGGCGCCCCGTACTGCACATATATATTTTTATATAGAATGTCTTTGGACACTGAATGCATGGTAGGTTGTGGCCTACTGTTTATTGCAGTTTTTTGTTTGTTATCTTTAATATAAAAGCATTAGCAAAAATTTTTTTTAAATTCTTTAACGTACGCAATTCCAACTGGACGTGATACGTACTAAATGGACGTACATTGTCTTAGTTATAAGATAGTAAATACTGCCTGGAATTACTGTTTTTAGATTTTCCAGTTCGGTGGTAAACGTTGATGTTTACAGCTCTAGTCAGTTACAAAATAATCAAATAGGGTCCTTTTTTGTTGAAGCCTCTTTAACATTAGCGAATCAGTATTTAGTGTTGAAATTTATTATATCAAATCAAGATTTTTAAATAGATCACACAGTGCGATGTTCAGTCGGTCATTGACCAACATATGACAACAACAACTTGAATGAACATCAAGCACTGAACGCAAAAAACAATTCTGATAAATGTCATTAGCTCTGCATATATATACTGTCGACTAGAAGTCATGATACATTTTTTTCGAAAAGAAATCTTTAAGAGGCTATCGGTTATAGAGTCTCAGAGAACCGAACCGAAAATTACTATGGTAATTATTTTTCAATTGAACTCGGTTACTAACTACAGGTTGACCTTTAAGTTTTCGATTTTGTCCATAATTATTTTGTCAAAATTGAGATATTTTGTGTTTCAGAATCTTCATTTTCTTTCTGTCCTGGGCAAGATTATTTATTTTTTAGCTCATTCTCACTAGGCCAGCATATTCATTTCTTTAATCCTCTTGTCCCTCCAACGCCTCCGTCCAAATAAAATATAACTGTTTATTCCCCCAGCGAATTGTGTAGCTTAATGACCATTGTTTAATTTGCCAACTTCAAATGAAATGCATAAAACCGTGATTATAGACATTTAAGTAATTCTAAAATAATATCTGAAAAAAGAGTAAAATGGGAACATCATACTAATCAATATATCAGTTAAATTAAAACATCAATATAAATTATAACAATGATACTGATGATAATACCATATCACTAACGATAATATAACAATCTACAATTCCATATACCTTGAATAACATGAATATATATAAGTAAAGTTTGGTCACATGAAACATTTTTGCTAATATTTTATAGTTTCAAGATACACTTAATTTTATAAATACAAACATTTTTAATTCAAGGATTAAAAATGTCTGATCGGTGACTATTAGCCACAAATTATACAGACGAAGTTAAACACTTTTCTCAAATATTTAACTACTTACAGAGCAAACTCATCAAGAATAATAACCATCCCAAATATTCCATCATGTCGAAGCGCTCAGTTTCGTCGTTATGTTGTGTGCTAAACCTATTGAAGGGTTATAAGCTTTATCACGGGACATTTAATATCTAATCTAATTGGCGCTTTTTTGGCATATTCGCTATAGGTCGCTTTTCAATGGTTACACAGTCATGATTGCCAGAACTTTTCATGGTGATTATAATTTTGTTGAACCGGTGGCATAGTCACTACTGGAAAATATGGTAAGGCTTAAAGCCATATAGTTTATAAGATATCTTCTATATTCTTAAACATGTTAAAGGTTATATGATTTCTTATATATGTTTTTGAACTTCAAGATATTTCATGTAATAAGATATCATCGAAAGCTTATAAGATTTCTTATAAATATTTTTATTTAAAATATCTTTAATATACATGTATCATACGAGATATATCTTGAAGTTCAAATAAATGTTTATACCTTATATATACAGTTCAGTCAAGAATAGAAGATGTCTGAATTACTGATAAACTATATGAAATGTCTCAAAACTGACTGTATAAGATATCAGACTTGTTTACTTATTACAGACTATAGCTAGTGATGTCTAATCCTCCCTTTTTCCCTTTACGCACACAACTTGAACATATGATAACAGCCCAGACTGTATACTCTTCTAGTAAAGGACCGGCCGGCTGTAAGGATGTACTTAGGTCAGGTTTAGGAAGTAGTGTCAGATGTCCAGACTCTGTCTTTTTCCTATGATACAGGGTAAATTATTTTGGCACATAGCATCCATTTTCTTTTCAAATAAAGACTTCAATAACTCAGATAAAAAGGTCACTTACCATAAAAGTTTAAGCAAATTCTAGATTTCCCTTAATTTCGATTTTAGACCAAAAATTAAGCCGTGAGATATTAGATAGTTAGTATTTTAAGCTTATTTTGTTCCTGAAGAACTATTTCTCTTCCGAATCATAGTATCAATTTCACCCAAGTACATCCTTGAGATTTATTTAAAAAAAATAGATATACTGTGCAGTACATCTATTTCAAATAACAATTTTGGGGCAAGACATTTAGAGGTAGCATCTTTTAAATAAATTAGAAGGACATATTTCAGACGAAGAAGACCATACAATAATTTGGTGTGTGTATTCTAACTTCTACTCTTTTAAATCAATAATTATAAGTAATTTGGTTCATTAGGATGTGTGAAATAATTATGTTTTGTAAAAGTTTTTAAAATATGTGAACAGGTCACTATAGCCAATTCCTCAAACGCACCTCATGATAAAAGCATCTTAATCTTCTCGGCTCTTATTATAACCATTTTCCACAACATATTTTAAGAGACAGAATTACTCTGAACATTATTGTCTGAGAAAGAGAAAACGGCGTGTTTCTGTGGAGTTTATCATGATTAGGCTAAAACAAGACAAACCAATGACTCCAGATGACGAGAAAAAACTAGCAAGAGCTGGAACGAAGCAAAATGTTATCCTATTTTTAGCTTTTTGTGGAATAATCCGAGGAGGTAAAGAAGTTTCTCATTTAATTAATCACCTTCAAATAATTTTGTTATCCTTAGCCTTAGGCTTAGCAAGGACACAGATGTTATTATACGTCCTTTTCATTAGAAAACATAATGAAAACACTTAAAAGTACTATTGAATGGGAAAAAAAACCACACAAAAAGACAAGACTAGTTGTCAATATTTCAAATCATATCGCTCACGTTAATTAGTCTGTTAGTAGTGTTTGTCGATGCAGGACGCAACGTCCATACTGTCATGTGAATTGAATCTTAACTTTCATACACCAACCATGTCAACTCTACATAAATATTGATTAATTCAACTTTACACTATACTGATAACTGAAGTTATATGATCTTAAACATATCCTTGTCCTTGATTAAAAAAAAAAAGTTTATTTTCTTTTTTCTCCTACATGTTCTATATTAAATAAAATATATTCTTAAAATTCATTTATTTGGAAGGATTAATATTGATATTTAGATTTTTTACACCAAATTTGTTTTCTTGTTACAATGTAACTAATTTATACTTCTTGTCGCTTCTTGACACTTCTTGTCACTAATTAGTGAGACCATGTGAAATAGTTCAGAAGATATAGTTTTTTCATGTTCAAAGACAGTACAATGTATTTTATTCCTCATAACATGTAAATGGTTTTAGATTATGTGCCAATCTAGGAATATGTTAACAAAAAACTTTTTACATCAAAAATCAGGGGCGGATCCAGCCATTTTAAAAAGGGGGGGGTTCCTAACCCAGGACAAAGGGGGGGTGGTTCCAATTACATGTCCCCATTCAAATGCATTGATCGTCCAAAAAAAAGGGGGGTTTCAACCACCGGAACCCCCCCTCTGGATCCGCGCCTGAAAATTAAAATGTAAGTTATACTTAAACATGTTAAATGTTCATGACTTTAGATAATTTTTTTCCGAAAATTAATAAAACAACCATTAAACTTTAATTTAAAGTTCTAATATTTTCACTTTAATATTTGACAAATGGTTTGATTTGAGGCCTTTACCTCTCTAAATCAAGAATGCCTGTTCTCCTGAAAATTGTTGATTCATCTATGTATTACTTTTATATATGTTTAATTTAGAGGCTTTTATTGATGTCAAATCTCATAAATTTCAATTTATAAAAAAAAAATGCCTAAAGTATATCAAGGATAAATAAAAAAATCTGCAGTGAATTCATCACCAACATGACCAATAAAATTCACAAGAATCTAATCATTTTATAATGTCACAATCAGTTAATATATAGATCTGAAGAACTCTTACATGTAGTTATCGTAAGCAAAAACATGAGTTGAGATGTTGGTCAAACAATTTTCCATGTTGACTCTTAAACTTTTTGTTGTCATAATTAGTCCTTCTTCCTCATAACTTTGTTGAAGCAATTATTTGTCATGTTTGTGTCAGGAATCCTCTTAATGAAGTCAATTTAGTGTGAATATCCATAGAATGTTATTTTAGATATGAACATGATGAAAGCACTATATGATGGTAAATAGAAATGATAAAATATGACAATGTCATAGGTTCTAGTATTGTCAGTCAATCTGTGTTGACATCAAGGAAAAGATGTTTAACGTTGTTTAATATGTTTAACCTACAAACATGACAAATGTATTAATGAATGTTTTTATTTTTTTCTGTTTCAGTACCTTATGTCTTGAAGCAGTTTGAATGAAGAATCCTCCATATTTTGAAATGGAAGCCCAATGTATGGTATAAGATCCCAGCCAACCAAGACCTTACATGTAGACAGACAATGTACTTAATGTGTGATAAATATAGTGTATGATTATGTACAATAAATACATATTATTTGTTTATGTAACATTGTTTAATGTGAAGTAAATTTATATGATCAATTCAATGTCAAGATCAACTTACTTTCTTGCTCCACAAAAATAGTTCAACTGCTTTTTATAGGAGTTATTGCCCTTAAATGACAAGGGTCTAGTAAGCTGCTATACTCATCACTTGTTGTTTTGTTTCCGTCATCCATAGTAGCCATCTATTTACTTTTATACAAATCTTTAAAAAAAAAATTTGGTCACAATCATGATTTGGTTTCTATTTGAAAAATATAGCCCAATGAGCAAGCCTACCATACAAAATTACTCAATCTAATTAAAATTACTGCACTTGCTCCTCATTGTTTATATGTTGTGCATGGGAACTTATAAGTTCCCTACCAACGAAGTCAAAGGGGACTTTAGGTTTGCACTCCGTCCGTCTGTCTGTCAGTCTGGTAAATTAGTTTTTCCGGACTTTTTTCTTCATGCTTGAAGATATTGATTTTACATTTGATGTATTGTTTTATCATGACAAGTTACAGACCTGTCAAGTTCAATTTTCACGATTTTAGCTTTTTTCCTTGTTCAGTTAAAGCCCTTCCCCTAGAATTAAATTTTTGATGACCTACTAGTTACTAGATTTCTGTTCAAAGGGAAATAACTCAATGACATTTTGGATTTTCCATTTCTTTGGTAAATTGTTTAAAGAATTTAGTGGGAGGTTTGTTTGTTATTCTGTATTTACTAATTTTCTGAACGCTATATATTTAAATGTTTTTGGATGAAGTGAACTCATTTATTTAGTCAGTCCAGCAAATCAGTTTTCCACTTTTTTTCTTCATGCTTGAAAATATTGATTTGATATTTGGATTATTGTTTAATCATGACAAGTTACATTTGGATTATTGTTTAATCATGACAAGTTACAAATCAAGTTCAAATATTGTTACAGTCTGATGATTTTGTTCAGGGTTATCATGATTATGGTCCTTTGACTTTGAAAATTAATTTAAATAATCAGTTTTCAACAGTTTTATATGCTCGTTTACAGGATGTATTATGGTATAACCGTTGTCAGTCAATTAGTCCATCCTTCCGTTTGTTCATCCGTCGTCAACATGTGGGACATTGACTCAAAAACGCTTTAACCAATTTGCGTAAAACTTTGGTGAATTGTTTATATCTGTTGACGTGACCTCACTTTCGTTTTTCATAAATTTTAGATCTAATAAAAATTTCAAGTTTTCTGACAATAACTCGAGAATGCTTTTACCAACTTGCAAGAAATTGTGGTGAATTGTTTATATCTATTGACATAAGCTCCCTTTCAATTTTTATAAATTTTAGAATATACGTTTCCGAGTTACAGAGTTTTATTCATTAAAAAAGGTGGGATTTTCATGTTTTCGGACAAAAACTAAAAAATGCTTTCAGCAGTTCTTATGAAACCTTGGTGAATTGTTTATATCTATTGATGTAAGATCCCTTTCATTTTTATGAATTTTAGATTTTACATTTATGAGTTATGGGTTTTATTCATTAAAAAAGGGGTAATTATCCAGTTTTCTGACAATAACTCAAAAATGCTTTCACCAACCTGTAAGAAATTGTGGTGAATTGTTTATATCTATTGACATGAGCTCCTTTTGATTTTCATAAATTTCTAATATGACATTAAGAATTGATTGAACTTTATTTGTTTATAGTCTTGACTACAGATTTACTAAGTATTGCACAACAGCAAGACATATTTAATTAGGTCTTTCCACTTTTTTTGTGGAAAGACTTATTGTTTTTCTTCTGATTATTTTTTTGTTCTTCCGCCAAATTTTGTTCTTGCAATTAATGTTTGTTTCGCAATATGTCGCTTAGATATTTCTCATATGGTATTGTATAGTTTATGCGCTTTTAAATTTTACCCTGCTAAGGCAAACCATTTTCTTTGTAAGAGTTATCTCCCTATTCACTGTTTATCATGTGTGTGCATCTCCTTCATAACAAAAAAAGATAACGACAAAATTCCTTTTACAAATTGTTCGTTACATCCTCAGGAATTTTTGGCTAATTTGGATCGAAGCGATTCGATGATATTTTATAGGAGTTGTCTACCCCTACACAATAAATTTGTCGGTATGTGTTTTCAACTCATCAACTGTTAACTGTATAAGCCTGGGATATTTTTATTTGAGGCCCCTATGTCCTAACTTAGAAAATGAGGGCAAGGTCAAAGGTCAAGGTCAAATTCTCAATTGTGACTTTTGCTTGTTTTTGCATTTTCTCAGACACTTTGAAAGATATATATAAAGGAATAAGTGCAAAATGTCTGCTTTATTGTAATGAAGATATGCTACATTTAGTCTTATACAATTTAATGGCATCTTATAGGAGTGAGTTGAATGTAAATTCAATTCATATAACCAATTTCAAGTTCTTTGACTACTTTTAATCAGAAACCTATAATATGTCAAATATTTAATTACAATCCATATTCAGATCTGTATCAAGCTTGAATATTGTGTCCATTTTTGCCCGAACTGTTCAGCAGGCATATCCAACTGCGCTCAGCGAAGCAGTTTATTTCTGTCAGACTTAAAGTTATTGATTTGACATTTTTATGTAGTTTACACCATGTCAAGATATAGATGAAGTTAAAATTTCCTTCCATTACAATGAATTTTTAAACCGGTAGGGGACTATTCACTGAATGCTTCTTTTAATTAGATTGAACATTCCAGACATTGCTAAAAATAGAATGTAGCCTAGGGCTGAAATAGAAGTGGGTACTGATGAGGCAGAAATATTCAAAATGTTGAGATATACCTACTACCCATTTACACAAAGACTGCTATTCCAATCATAACCGGAATAATTGAGTGTGGGTCTCATTGGGGTCTAAGCGTGACACCGGATTGTCAATTTTTTTGTAAAGAATGATACGTGAAAGTCAAATCATTGTGCTGTGAAAACGGGAAATGAAGTCTAGGGGGACACAGGATATTACAAAAAAACAAAAATTGCTTATGTAAATAGTGTAAGTAGTATGCAGAAAGCAGACAAAACAATAGGCGGTATCCTCAGGGCCGTAACTACCTATGAGGGCTCCCCTGAATTTTCTACACCATTTTTTTTTAAGTAATAAAATGAAATACTGACAATATGTACACGAAGAACTTGAATTTATATTATAAACAAAGCAAGTTTACAGTGTTATCATGATACGTGACATATCTGTTATTTTCCAGATTTTTGATCGAAAGTGAACCGTTTCAGCATTAAAAAAAAAATTCATGTGGCCGCCCGTCTCACGGTTATTCAGTATTCGTTCGAGAACACATATGAAACTTTGCAGCAACGCTTTCGACAATTTTGAATAAAACTTAACTATTCACATTTATTTAGGGGCTCAATTAAGCAGAGGAAGTTCCCTTTGTATTGTGAATCTTTTATGATATTGGAAATTCGTTACCGGCTGAATCAGCTGTTGGGTCATCTCTTAACGTCTCCCAATCGTACGAGAACATTATGGTTAATGCCTTAGTAGTTAAACACTCCCATTCGTTGTAGCAGGGACTTTCTATACTAAGTATATACTAGTATAGAAAGTCCCTGGTTGTAGTTATATACATGTCTGTTCAGCTTTCAACAATATTGAAATTCAAGGTCCTTGATAAAAAAAAATCTTGCGTTCTATGATCTTGCTGTATATGTTTTTTTTTAACTTACCAGTTTGATTTCTAACAAAAATATCTTTAAATACAGATAATAATTGTTTGCATAAAAATTGCTTCCAGGATCCAGCAATACTGATGTTTCTTAAAGTAAGGAAATCGAAGGAAAACGGGTGATTTTTAGCAATATAGAAAAAAATGACAGAATTATTGGGTTGAGTCCAGTTCAAGCAATTATTAATTGAAATGAAAATTGTCATCGTTTGTTTTTAATTTAGCCTTTTATACATGTTAAATAAAAGAAGAGAGAAAATTGAACCTGTAAAAATAATCAACAAGAAAAGATCTACAATCAAGTCCAATCAGTGAAATCCTGGGTCGACTCCTTATATGAGTTAATTGCCCCTGAAAGATAATTTTTGATACAAAATATCGTTTTGCTTAATATCTTGAAAACTTAAATCGATAAAGAGAAACTTGAAACAGAAAACAAAAATTGTCAGCAGGACAAGATATACAGATTGACAAGATGACAGAATTCTTCAGTTGAAAATTCATAGGAGTTATTGACCTTAATGATGATTTTTGTCCTGCCTGGGACTTCAGTGGGAGAAAGCTCAACACAAGAATAGTGATCTTGCAGCGGTGATGTTGACATGACTTGTTTTTAAAAAAGCTATATATTTCAGAAAGTAGAAGAGAAGACCTGGATGCTTCTTATTTTGTATACTAGTATAGATGCCTTATGTAATAAAATTTCTGTCTGTCATGTCCATAATTTGTCCTTGACCTCATTTTCACTACTTGAAAAAAAAATTCTCTCTTATTTTGAGAAATAGGGCAACTATATTTGGTATGTGCAGATTCGTATGCCTGTCAGAAAGATTTCACTTAACTAAATTCAACGGCCTTGGAATTATATAAATCGGTATCAATTTGTTCCATTTTTCATATATCTCTTTATTTATGTGAGTTTCATCTACCTGCCACCCAATTTTTTTTCACAGTGACCCATCGATTCACTAAAGAAAATAAAGGGTGGCAGGTAGATGAAACTTACATAAATGAAGATTTATATAATTCGAAGACTATTAGTCAGCACTAGAAGCGACGAAGCATTGCATCTATTTTGGACGGGCAAATATTCACTTTTTGATATGGGACAAGCTCTGAAGTCCAACGGCCCCAGCTTGTCTGGCAAAACAGCCGTTGGAAGTCAGAGTATTCTCGGACTATCCATGGACCCTTGAACAAGGTCAAGTTTTTGTGGTCAAGTTCATATATCGTTTTATAAAATTCAATAGGTCTAGACCTGTTGGTGACCCTCTGCTGTTGTTGGTTTTTTATTTGGTCGGGTTGTTGTCTCTTTGACACATTCCCCATTTCCATTCTCAATTTTATTATCTACTATATTTGGTTTATGGTATGATTGTAAGGTGTACATGTCCTACTGGCAGGTGTAATCAGCTAACCTAACTTCGTTCATGGTTCAGTGGTTCATGTTAAGTTTTTATACACCCGTCGTCTTTTAGACGGGACGTATTATGGTATACCGTTGTCCGTCTGTCCGTCCGTCAGTCTGTCCGTCCGTCCGTCCGTCCGTCCGTCCGTCTGTCCGTCCGTCGTCCACACTTCGGACAATAACTCAAAAACACTTTCACCAATTTCCATGAAACTTAAGTGAATTGTTTATATCTATTGACGTAAGCTCCCTTTCGTTTTTTTTTAATTTCAGATTTTAAGTTTTGGATTTATGGGGCTTTATTCATAAAAAAGGGGAGATTTTCAACACTTCGGACAATAACTCAAAAAGGCTTTCACCAATGTCCATGAAACTTCGGTGAATTGTTAATATCTATTGATGTTAGCTGCCTTTCAATTTTTATAAATTTCAGATTTTAAGTTTTGGATTTATGGGGCTTTATTCATAAAAAAAAGGGGGATTTTCAACACTTCGGACAATAACTCAAAACTTTGGTGAATTGTTTATATCTATTGATGTAAGCTCCCTTTCATATTTTATAAATTTCAGATTTTACGTTTCCGTGTTATGAATGTTTATGCTTAAAAAAGGGGGGATTTTCCAATTTTGGGACAATAACTAACACTTTCACAAAATTTTATGCAACTTTGATAAATTGTTTATATCTACTGACATAAGCTCCCTTTCCATTTTTATAAATTTTAGATTTTACGTTTTCTTAAGTAATGAATTTTCATACCTAAAAAAGGGGGATTTTATGAAACTTTGGTGAATATATTAATGTAACATCCCTTTTAATTTGTATACATATTTCTAGTTGATCATATAAATTCATTTAAAGCATAAAAACAAGTTAAAAGAGCAACGGGCGTATCATGCGCTAAAGCGCAGCCCTTTATTGTGTATTGGTCTGTTATTCTTCTATTATATGCAATAGGTCAGGCCTTGACCTTATTTTTTATGGTTCTTTGTTCAATGTTAAGTTTTTATGTGTTTGGCTATTTATTCCTAAATTATAAAATTATAAGCAATATTATAGGTCAACTTTATTGGTGTATAAAATGATTGTAAGGTGTACATGACTATCTGGCATGTATCCTCTGATCTCGACCTCATTTTCATGGTTTACTGGTCAATAAAAAAAGTCTGGTTAAGTCTGTTTCTTAGATACTATATGCAATGGGTCAGCTATATGTGATCTGTGGAATGATTGTAAGTTGTACATGTTTGTATGGAAGGGTTTATCTGACCTTCACCTCATATTCATATTTCATAAGTCAAAATAAAGTGTTCATGGTTTGGTCTGTTGCTTGTTTGCTATACGCAATATGTCAACTATGCTCGATGCATAGAATGATCGTAAATCTAAATCAGTGTTTTAAAGTTAGAAAGATAGTTAAAACAATTTTTGGTAATTTCTGCCAAAAAAGAAATGTATCTTAGAATATCCGAATAAAAGAAATCTGATTTGGATTAGTTTCAGACTCAATGGAATTATAACGACTTTTTGGATAGCTATTCCTATAAAAGGACTATTTTTGGATCGAATTTAATGAGGATCATATTTAAGTTAGTTTCAATGGTCAGACTTAATTTAGATGGACGTGTCTTAAAAAGTAATACATTAGATAAAAAGGAAATTGGTTGGGGGTGGGGGGGGGGGGGGTAAATGTTTTAAAAGAGAAATGTATTTTCTGTTTATTTAACATTTAAAATTTAGGTAATATAACATCTTCCTCGGTTCTTTTTTTCTCTAAGCATATCATTGAGGGAAAGAAATTCAAAAGCAATTAATCTAATTTAAACTCAATAACCCTTGCAGTTATTTTTCTTTTCATACACCAATTTGAAAGTACACAATTTGTCAAAGTCTTAATCGTCACCAATTAAATAAAAATTGGGAATAATTTTAACGGAAACGATAAAAATAAATACACCATTAAATCGCAATTTTAGAATGAGTCTAAATATAAAAAAAAATATTAATTTTAAACTTACCAAAGTCGTATTTCCCCTACAAGAAACTTTCCTAGGATCAGTGGATTGCGGAATAACGTCCACATTTCTAAAACGTTCACGTAAATTGATTGCGTCATGTGTTAAAACAGTTATTGGCCAATCAAATCGGTATATGTAATTTAATCTGCACAGCATGAGATGACCCAATAACCCGAACTCCTACGTCGTTCGGGTTATTGGGTCATCTCGTGCTGTGCAGATTAAATGGCATATACCGACTTGCTTGGTCAATAACTATAACTTAATGCGTTAGTGCTAATGAGGTTATCTTATCTTATGCCAGCTTTGATAAGTGTTTGGTATTACTATAAATTTTCACTTCTTCGTACTATATGAACATTAGAATTATTTATTTTGTAAAAATATTTCCTTTCTTTATTTTAACAACACAATTATGGTTATATCTGGTTGTGAAAAAAAACCAGAAATTGAGTTCGCACAGACAGTGCATTAATTGTTTTGTGAGAATTTTGTACAGTAATTTAGTTGTTTCCAAAATTCTGTGATTAATCCTGTATTGGAGCAACTGTAATTTTGAAATTTTAGTAATGTAAAATGGCAGTTTTTATTCTTTATTCCAAATAATATTGTGTCTATTTAAGATTTTTTTTAATTATTTAGACTTCAATGACAAGCACACACAGTCGATAAGATATATCTATAGAACTCGAGCTTTTAATAGGCTAATTGACCAGCTTAAGTTGTAGATGTGATAATATCTGCTCATATATTAAAAAAATCCAAACAATTTGGCAGTGGTGATAATGAAACCTTCTTTAACTGAATTTATTTATTTGGATAATTTCACTTATAAGATCGATTTAACTACCGCGTTTGCTTTCCTTTTATTGTAACTTATATCTTTTTTTTTTGAAGAGGGGTATTTAATTGTAATTTCGCTTAATCAGAGTCAAGATTGCTGAAATCATGCATCCTGTTGTCATAATTAAGCATCCTTAAGGCAAAAAAAAAAACCCAAATCAAAACCATAACGTAAAGAAATTCTCGAGGAAAACTATACTGCCGGCAACTTACATTTCCTACTTCCACTGCAAATGATGGGTTAAACATCACTTATTTCTTCTCAGATCTTATTCATCTCCAAAACAACCTTTAAACCTTAAACTGTGCAAAAACGTGTTTATATTTAATATAAACCGGTATACTTATACTTTCATAAATGAAAAACATATAAAGTCCTAAGGGAGCTACCATTTGATTTTATGGTGGGGCTAGGATGAAATTTGAAAAAAATAGGCAGGACAGGAGTTTTGAGTAAAAAAAAAAGGCAGGATGAGACACTTGCAAAAAAAAAAAGTCAGGATGAGACACTTGCAAAAAAAAAAAAGTCAGGATGACAATTTATGTAAAAAAAAGTCAGGATAAACTAAAAAAAAAAAAAAAGCAGGACCGAATAGAGTGAAAAATAAAAAGGCAGGACAGAAATTACAACTAAAAAAAAATGCAGGACAAAATTTTTCATCCTAGCCCCCCCCCCCCCCCCCCCCCCCCATAAAAATCAAATGGTAGCTCCCTAAACACTAACATACCTGCAAACTTTAAGAGAACAGTTCGCCAAAACTGACTAGTTATGCTACTGTACACTAACAGGAAAACTGTTAAAAAAGAAGATTACGATTTTCGTTTTTTTTTTAATTGGGCATAAATTCTATTTTCATTTTTAAACATGTCTGTTTTACAGATACTTTTATCATTTTTCTATTTTCTTCTATCTAACATATTCTTATACGAACAATTAACTACTCGATCCATTCTTATTTCCCTAGTTTAAACAATGCATGAGGTGTATTTGACGTCAATAATTTCTTACCAAATTAACACCTATCTATCTTTGTCTAAATAAAGACTGCAGAAGAGGTATAGACACAGTAAGTATATTTGTTTACAGTAGATGAAAATCATCTGCAAATTCTTATTGAAGCATTTTAAGATATGGTAAGACTTTTATACTTTAGAAATTAAATGGGTACATACGCTTTAAAATAAATCGAACATACAACATGTTAAATAACTATGATACATTAGCTACAAAACCAGTTTCAACCTGCCGTTTCTTCGGAAAATGTCAGCACAAAATCAAGAACATGTAATTAGTTCTATTTAATTGAATTGTTCCGTTGATTGATCGCCTTTGATTTTGTCAGTTTTCATTAAACAGACTTGGAATTCGGTATTTTAGTTATACTTTCTAATGTAACAAAAAGCAGTGTTTTTTATCATTAATTGTCGTTTTACATGTTTTATATGATTGTAGATTTATGTAAATGTGTATTTTATATAGTCTTTTATAAGTATTTTGGGAAAAGCACATACACCTGTATCTTATTTAAAATGTGTGTGTTTTTATGTGGTGATATTCTAATAAACTACTGTCTGTTGTTATAGACTGTATGTTGTTATAGACTGTATGATGTTATAGACTATCTGTTGTTATAGACTGTATGTTGTTATAGACTATCTGTTATAGACTATATGTTGTTATAGACTATCTGTTGTTATAGACTGTATGATGTTATAGACTATCTGTTGTTATAGACTGTATGTTGTTACAGACGACTGTATGTTGTTTTGGACTGTCTGTTGTTATAGACTATCTGTTGTTATAGACTGTATGTTGTTATAGACTGTCTGTTGTTATAGACTGTATGTTGTTATAGAATGTATGTTGTTATAGAATGTATGTTGTTATAGACTATCTGTTGTTATAGACTGTATGTTGTTATAGACTATCTGTTATAGACTGTCTGTTGTTATTGACTGTGTTGTTATAGACTGTCTGTTGTTATTGACTGTGTTGTTATAGACTATCTGTTGTTATAGACTATCTGTTGTTATAGACTGTCTGTTGTTATAGACTGTCTGTTGTTATAGACTGTCTGTTGTTATAGACGACTGTATGTTGTTTTAGACTGTATGTTGTTATAATAGACTATCATGTTGCTATAGACTGTCTGTTGTTATAGACTATCTGTTCTTATAGACTATCTGTTGTTATAGACTGTATGATGTTATAGACTATCTGTTGTTATAGACTGTATGTTGTTATAGACTGTCTGTTGTTATAGACTATCTGTTATTATAGACTGTATGTTGTTATAGACTATCTGTTATAGACTATCTGTTGTTATAGACTGTATGTTGTTATAGACTATCTGTTGTTATAGACTATCTGTTGTTATAGACTGTATGTTGTTATAGACTGTCTGTTGTTATAGACTATCTGTTGTTATAGACTGTCTGTTGTTATAGACTGTCTGTTGTTATAGACTGTCTGTTGTTATAGACTGTCTGTTGTTACAAACTGTCTTGTGTTATAGACTGTCAGTTGTTATAGACTGTATGTTGTTACAGACGACTGTATGTTGTTTTAGACTGTCTGTTGTTATAGACTATCTGTTGTTATAGACTGTATGTTGTTATAGATTGTCTGTTGTTATAGACTTCAGTTGTTATAGACTGTATGTTGTTATAGACTATCTGTTGTTATAGACTATCTGTTGTTATAGACTGTCTGTTGTTATAGACTATCTGTTGTTATAGACTGTATGTTGTTATAGATTGTCTGTTGTTATAGACTTCAGTTGTTATAGACTGTATGTTGTGATAGAATGTATGTTGTTATAGACTATCTGTTGTTATAGACTGTATATTGTTATAGACTATCTGTTATAGACTGTCTGTTGTTATAGACTATCTGTTGTTATAGACTATCTGTTGTTATAGACTGTCTGTTGTTATAGACTGTCTGTTGTTATAGACGACTGTATGTTGTTTTAGACTGAATGTTGTTATAATAGACTATCATGTTGCTATAGACTGTCTGTTGTTATAGACTATCTGTTCTTATAGACTATCTGTTGTTATAGACTGTATGATGTTATAGACTATCTGTTGTTATAGACTGTATGTTGTTATAGACTGTCTGTTGTTATAGACTTTCTGTTGTTATAGACTGTATGTTGTTATAGACTATCTGTTATAGACTAACTGTTGTTATAGACTGTATGTTGTTATAGACTATCTGTTATAGACTATCATGTTGCTATAGACTATCTGTTGTTATAGACTATCTGTTGTTATAGACTATTTGTTGTTATAGACTGTATGTTGTTATAGACTGTTTGTTGTTATAGACTATCTGTTGTTATAGACTATCTGTTGTTATAGACTGTCTGTTGTTATAGACTGTCTGGTGTTATAGACTGTCTGTTGTTATAGACTGTATGTTGCTCACAATATATCTTTAACATTTGTGTTGTTGTGTTGCAATCTCTATGACTCATTTCCCAAATCTTCTTTTAATCGTGCTGGTATACACGAACTATATTTTTTTTTATCCATGAAACCGTTTTCTTGAATATTTTACATTAAAAAAAATTTGGATAAGCCTAGATATGTGTTGTTGATCTAGTGTATGTTGCATTTGCTTTTGCAAATCATTGGTCAACGCAAACGACCCTTACATCCATTCTAAATGCAGCACTGGGTAAACGATACAAGTTTACTCTTGCTTACTACATGTAATAAAAATGTTTCGCTAAGCGCAACCTGATACGACCACAGAGTCGAAATGTTGGGACTTTGGACACAATATTCTAGCTTGATACTGTCTGAATTTGAATTGTGATCAAATTTTTGACATACTAGTAATATAGGTTTCTGACACAAAATAAATGTGGTCAAAGATTTTTAATATCTATTGCACACAACATTGCAATTGAAGATTTCTTCTTTAAACGTTAACTTTACAAAAAATTTGAAGTTTGAAAAATTTGAAGAAATAAAATATGAATTCTTTAAAGAAATTGGACCCCCCCCCCTTTTAGCAATAACTCAAGCCTCCCCTTTGTTGTATGGAACCTAGTAGTACAGTTTAGAGAGATCCACATGATACACTTAAACACAAGTTATTGTCTAGAAACTAGAAAAATGCTTGTTTTTGGTTCTTATTCCTGCATGTTTGTTGCAATTACCCCAAAACTCAATCCCTACATTCTTGTTGTGATATGGAATATTGATGTACAATGTCAGAGAGATCCATACACTTACACACAAGTTATTGTCCGGAAATTACAAAAATGCTTGTATTTAGCCCCTAATTCATAACTATTGCTACCCTAACCTCCAAAATCAATCCCAACCTTTCTTTTGTGGTAGTGAACCTTCTTGTAATTTCATAGAGATCTATTGACTTTAACCGAAGTTATTGTCCGTAAACCAAATTCGTTCGCGGACGCCGACGCCGACGATGACATCATAGCATTATACGAACCCAAAAACATATTTGCGGTCGTATACAAATTTAAAAAAAATGAAGATGGTGTACGATTGCAAACGAGACAAATCTTTACAAGAGATAAATTGAAATTGAAATTAAAAGTCATTGGCCACCGTACTGTCTTCAACAACGAATATAACATAGCTATAAAAGGTCCCGACATTACAAATGTAAAACAATGCAAACGAGAAAACGAACGGCCTAATTATGTGCATAATTCGTTCGCCTTGATGATTATGAATTTTTCCTTTTCATCAATCAAAATATGATAGTTTGTTATGAAATCTGCCACATTTACTGAGGAATTATTACTGTTTTATGTATTTCAGATATGTTGCTGATTTCTGCCATAACTCTTGGGATTTACGGTTTTATTGACAGTTTAACTGTTACAGAACTGTCCAAGTTTTCAACATCCGGAAACTTTCCTCAATCTACCGTAAGAGTCGATACAACTCCTTCGGATAGGTAAATTAACTATATATTGATAAAACTGATTCAAGAATCCTGATATTAGCAATATAGGATTATTTGTTGCGAATCTAAGCTAATATGAGAGATCATATTACATTTTTTTCACAGAAGCTTAAGACTTAGAACCCCATTTTTTCCTGCATTATATATGTTACAGGGAATTTGTGAAATCAGTGATTTTGTAAAATCAGTGAAATTTCAGGAAATTTGTAAAATCACTGAACTGATTAGTGATTTTATAAAATCCCTGATTTTGACTAGTGATTTTACAAAATCCCTGAAATAATTAAGATCTTTTTTACAGATTCACTGATTAAATGCAGGGAATTTGTAAAATACATTCATTCATTTTTATTAAGAATTTCTGTGAAAAAAGACTACAACAGTAACACTCAATAAGTTTGAGGTTAATCTAGTCTTTATTTTAATATTAAGTGAGCGGTTTTCATGCACAAAACAATTGACATACTGTAGAACAATGGCTCAGGCACAAATGTCTTGAAATCAAGAGCAAACGTACACACAAAAGTTACTTCAATTGATTGACGTAAAATTAAAGTGCAACATATGGATTCAGGGAAAATATGATAAACATTTTGGAATATTTTGTCAATAAGCCACAGAAAGAAGACAAAACAAGCTCTTATCACTACCTGTTTGAAAGAAAGTTACTGTTTATTAAAGTGTTACTGTATAATTACTGTAGTAAATGAAACCAATTATATCAATTTTTTTAAATCGAATATAAAAACTGAACATTAGGTTGATTGCTGTCATTTGAGAAGAAAAACACATATGTAGGGTATAAGAAATTGAGTGGGTTAGGGTATGTAATCCAGTGGCAAATAGTACATGCATATCAGATCAAGAGCATCTTATTGCTGCATGAAAATTGATATATAAAATGCAAATAAGTGTTGTATTATTAATTTGCTGCCTACAAAATAACATTTATATTCACAAAATAATAATGTAAAAAAAGACAACAGAAAACATTGGTAATAATACTTTGTTTTGTACTTTCATGTTTATGAAAAGGAAATCTAACCGAGCAAAAAATAAACAAAGTTTTACCTACTTTGGTCATTTATCAGACACATGTATTCTATCACAAAGAGGTATAACTTTGAATAAGTTTCTAAAATTTCTCAACTCTTTTAATCCAAATAAAGTAAATATTTTTTTGATAAATGAAGGTATGAAGTTCTTCAATGTGAAGATTTGAAAAAAATTGTTAAAAACGATATTCATCAGATGAAGATGTTTTAAAAATATTATGTATGTCTTGAAGACATGTACAGCATAGTTAAGAAAATTCACATGTCAATAGCTTAAAGTGGTAGGGATGTCACCCAAACTTGTCTTGCAAAAATAAGCAAATTCAGAGTGGTCTAAATACCCTTTTAAATGCCTTTTAGTCATTATCATTATACACAAGTTCTAGCTCATAGTGTTTATTAAACAAATATATTTCTAAATCATTAGTGATCATTCATTTGGTCTATCTTTATATTAAGAAAAACACATTTCTAATAGCATGTTATACTTTATTGTAATCAGGGATTTTACAAAATCCCTAGCTCTATTTTCAGTGATTTTGTAAAATCCCTAACAATTTCAGGGATTTTACAAAACCACTGAAATTGTTAGTACAATCACTGATTAGTCCAGTGATTTTACAAATTCCCTGTAACATATATACCTTCAACAAAACCATTCATTTGTGAGAAGTTAAGATGTATTGCCACTGAGCCTATATGGTAAAAGGGGTATCAAATATATATAAACTATTTTAAAAGAAATCACAGTGAAAATATCTGTATCGAAAAAGAAGGTCCAGTTCAAACGTGTTTGTGTATCTGTGAACAAAATATATATTTATTGAATAAATTGTTGAAAATGTCTGTCTTTGAATCTTGGATGGCAGCGAAAGGTGTCACACTATTTGTTTATAATCAATTCCTTTAATATTTTAGATATCTTATATATGCATCGGGAATACCAGATCATCCATGGGAAAAGGTCAATCCAAATGATGCAACGAATCAAAACTATAACATTAGTATTCCAAAAATACCAGGCTACAATAATGGAGCGCATGGTTGTGTCCCAGTGGGTATGATCGGTATTACAAGGACAGGCGTAGCCATATTCAATCCATTAAATGTTGACCTTGAAAATGCAGTTCAAGGTGAAACACGAGAGACTTTTGACAGTTGCGATGGCCATCCAACAAACGCAGGATCATATCATTATCACAAGATTCCAGATAGCTGCCTTTATAAAGGAGAGGCCGACGAGTTCATTGGTGTCGCTTTAGATGGATTTCCAATATATGGTCCAAATGCATCAGATGTGAACGGTCTGTTGACGTCAACTGACCTTGATGAATGTCATGGTAGAGAGGTTAATGGCGCCTATCGATATCATGCGACAGAGACATGGCCGTACTTTCTTGGATGTTTTAAGGGTGTGGTATTAGAAAATCTTCCTGGTTTGCAGTACATTTGTGAACCAGCCAATAAATCATCTTCAGGTATACATTGATTATATGCAGGTAAAATAAATGCCGTTTATGCGCAACTACCCGGGCGGCTTTAAACCAAATACTTTTGCGATTTTTGACATTACTTTCACAGCGGAAATAATGAATATAGTATATAGGATATCCAACATGTTGCAAATAGGACTAGCAAATAAGTAATATAATAAAACACAATGCCAAACAGTATTTCTTACAATCCACTTTCTGTGATTAAAATTTGCTAAACAGATAGAATTTGAGGATTGCTATAAAGCTTTATTTCTGTCGTGTATATAGATATAGGAAGATGTGGTATGAGTGCCAATGAGACAACTCTCCATCCAAATAAAATTGCATAAAAGTAAACCCTTATAGGTCAAGGTATGGCCTTCAACACGGAGCCTTGGCTCTCACCGAACAGCAAGCTATACAGGGCCCTAAAAATTAGTAATGTAAAACCATTCAAACGGGAAAACAAACGGTCTAATCTATATAAAAATACATGTATTCAAATTCGACCTTTAATGTCAATGAAAAAACAACCTGACTAAAGAGAATTCAACAACCAAATGCCAACAATTGGTCTTCAACGCAAAATGCGGCGTGGTTTAACACTGTTTTGTGATATCTCAACTCCCTCCAATTCCTCAAGCCAATGTGGAATAAACAAACACACAACAAAACGCAATTAAAACTCGATTTATGCGAAATCCGAATCCGATGTTAGAACAGGTAACAGATCTGCTTGTTTTGATAAAACGAGTTATCTTGAACGTTTTATATGTATATATGTCACTTATCACCTTGACATGATATTACTGGTTGTCCATCATTTCCAGAGAATCTGCGAGCGTTCTTTTGATATGGTCATCACGCATTGTTTACTTGTACCCTTGTCAAGTGTTATATAGTGGTGAACATAGTAGTTTAACATCTTGCATTGCCAATTTGTATCATTTCTAGCAGAATAAAAGCCCTTAAAAAGCATAGTACAAAATGGTTAAATCTTAGAAGACACAGAATAGTTGGTTCAAATATATAAAGAATAGAGAATAAGCGGCAAACTATATAATGAATAGAGAAAAATTGTCTAAAAAAAGTAAAGAAAAAGAGAACACTAATCCAGACCCTCAATTAAACCTCACTGCACAGGTTCAGAAATTACAAAAGGTCACTAAACCATCGTCCAAGTTAGGAAAGGGCAATTACAACCCACTAAGCAGCTTAGAAATGAGAAATCTATAATGAAACATTTCTTTTTACTTTTGAAAGATTTCAAATGTGATTTCAAAGATTGTTTTAAGTTATATTTAACTGTTTCAGGTTGGGAAGATTGGAAAGAATGGAACGGGTATCTTTGTAACTGTCCACCGCCAGAAGGACAGGGTGATGGGAAAATGCCAGATCCATTTCAATGTAGAGCAGATAACCCATACAGACCAACTAACTGTCCTGATGTTCAAGAATGTATGAACAATAACAATCCTCCTATGTTTTGTTACGACATATGCCGACAACAGGGGAGTCGTCCGGAATTTTGCAAGACCTTGCCGGCTAATGACAATCAGGCATGCTCAATAGCAGCTATTAAGATATTTACTATTCTTTTGACGACATTTATAGCTATATGTTTAATCTAGTGTAAACGTTTTGTTCAGTCCAATATGCCGGTGCTATGAATTCATGCGCGTAGCTACGTTTACATCAAAACGCTTGGGGGTACACATGAATTTTGTAGTCTTTTTTTTATCGGAATAAATAAAAAGAATTGGTTAAATTGAACCTTATAGTGATCTCTAATAACTTGTAATTGAAGATAATGTGACGAAATGTAATTTCTTATTAAATGGTATCATAATTACAAATTTGTTCATTTTCTGCAAAGTGTGAATCTACTTAAAATTCTGTGTCCTATTGTTTAAACCGATTCATTTTATATAATATCATTTTAACAATGAGCGTGGAGGTGTTTGAAAATCCGAAGGATACAACATTTAGGATTTCATTTGCCAAAGTTTTTTTTTATCAAATATTTTTATTTTGTAAATAATTGAAAGAAGTTCATATGATAGATATAATGAACAGTTGCATAAATTACATCACTGGGTCGATACCTCTGCTGGTGGACTATCAGTTCCGAGGGTATCATCAGCTCAGTAGTCAGTACTGACATGATTTAACAAACTTTTCTTCAATTGTCCGTTTATAAATTTTGAAATTATAAAGAAACTAAGGTTTCAACTCCCTCAGGCAAAGTTGACTTTAGATGAATTTGGCTATCAATTTTAGGTATTTTTGTCATATAACTCTTCAACGGTTTCGGTACTTATACATCCTCGGATTTGAAATGTTTGGCTTTGAGCGTTCTTGATGAAGGTAAATCCAGAAAAGCGCTTCGGACGCATTGAAACTATTGAACGTGTTGTTTTCAATTTTTTACTACAAAACTTGAAGTTGTCATTTACTTTAAAACTATATCTTAATTTATGTCCACTACATACATTGTATGGACTATAAATATACGTGAACAGGTCACTGTATGATTAAAGGCAACAGTAGTATACTTCTGTTCGAAAGGCATTAATCGATTGAGAGAAAACGAATCCGGGTTACAAATTAACACCGAGGGAAATACATCAACTATAAGATGAATACAACAAAACAACAGCAACACTTAAGTGCAATAAAAAAATACGACAATGAAACACACACAAAAATAAACTTTAAGATAACAATAGCCATTTTTCAGACTTAGTACAGAACATTTAAAAGAAAATGGTGGATTGCAACTGGATTTGTGGGTAGCCAAACCTCGCGCTTTTATGGCAATGTTAAATATAACACTAACATGACAACATTACATGACAGGACTCCAGTACATATCATTGCAAGAATGTTCATGACAGAAAAATATGCAAATAAACAATACAATAGTACATTTCGTCATGGTTAAAGGTACAGGCTTAAAATGTAATACGCCAGACGCGCGTTTCGTCTGCATAAGACTCATCAGTGACGCTCAGATAAAATAGTAAGAAGTCAAACAAGTACAAAGTTGCAATCTAATTAAAATATAGATCTCCGATTTCGTTATACTACGTTACTACATATGCAATCTAATTAAAATATAGATCTCCGATTTCGTTATACTACGTTACTACATCTGGAAAAAAACAAGAACAAACAGGCAAAAATAACTATTTGAATTTAATTGCCATGTGTCTTTTAAAAATATGCAAGGACAGTTGGTATTTTTTTATTTTTTTTTGTAAATCTTTGTACATGTACTGTATCATGAATGTTAATATATATTTATTTTATTGCAAATGAAATAAAATTTCTACAGACATTGACAGAAGAAACTTTTTTCTGATCAGAGTCAAATGTTCATGCAGTCAATTGTTCAAATTCTATTTAAAAAACATATGGCAATTTAAATTTGATAAACTTGATAGTCTATTTATAAGAGATTTAAAAACCAGTCACTTAAATAAGCAGGCATGTGATCATAAAACTGTATAGTACCATTATTAGATTCAGACACTGAATTCAAACAATCAATTGCATTGATCATTCAAAAATAGGGGCGTTAACTTTCTGTATCAAACAAAAAATTTCATTAGTTACTAGAATATTTCATTGTAGAGGGAGCCAGGAGAGGCAGGTTTTGAGACAATAAGTGAATCGACTGAAATAAATATTCAGGCCATGGTCATGATGGTTGGAGTGAAAATAAGAAATCCCCCCCCCCCCCCCCCCCCCCCCCCCGCCTTTAAGTTGCTGATAAACCTTTTGACCTCATCAAATTTGTGCCCCATTTCCTAACAATCAAATGGTTGTCCCCTAATTTAAGCAGAAATCAAGACCCATCCTTAGCAATCAATGTCTTCCTCACAATACACAATAGGATCAAGGTTCATAGGTTGGAAGGCCTGAAAATTACATTAATATGAGCTGGTTTATCAAACTCTGCTGTTCAAAATGTTAATATCAATAACTTTTATGCTGCAATGTTAGGTATATTGTAGACTATAAACCAGAGGTATATGAAGCTTTAAAAACAATTACCTATGCTGTTGAAATGCTGTTTAATACCAAAATATTCTGTCTTTCTTTCTTTCATAATTCTAGTCCTGCACTAGTTTATTATCCAGGCTATCAAAATTCAAGAATATTAGAATGAACAATTTACTTGCGAAATCAAAACGGTGGTTTTTAAAATACACCTTTTCAAATTGAAGAGTGCAGTTAAAGAGTTTGACTGAGAACCCTAAAATATTCAGTGGTACAATGTAGTGTAATGGCCTTCAAAGTATGGTACATTTGGAATAATGATAGAAATTAAGTAAAAGATTCGAGATAAATATGGTTCATCTAGTGAATCCCTTTATTTTTTTTATAGGAATCAAAGTGATGTAGGGTAGGCATCAGTTTGACAGCAATCCAACAACAATTTGAACAAATATAGAAGATACCTCATATTGTGAATAAAAGTTATAGACATCAGAATAAAGAATAAAAACACTTATTAGAACATATTATGAACTAATCATGAAAATCATACCCTTAAGCAGTAGCCATTCTATCTTATTTATGTCTGGATTTAGTCATGTTAATTTTCGATAAAATGAATATTAAAAAAGCACTCAGTGCTTTCTTTATATGTGTACAAAAAAACTACTTTTCTCTACCCTTTCAGTAGCAGATCAAGGGGAGGGTTCAGGGGTTGGAACCCAACCCCCCCCTTTTTTTTGACGATCAATACATTTGAATGAGAGCATAAGTTAGAACCTATCCACCCTTTTTACTCTGGATTAGGACCATACCCTCATTTTTTTAAATGACTGGATCTGCCTCTTATTATCTTTCAGATCAAAAAAGTTTTTCAGGACCCCCCTCTTTTGTGGGAAAAATTTTACTGTTTTTATTGGGAACCAATGAAGCATGACTGGAAAGGGCCGCCTCATAGGCAGTCAGTGGGCCTCCTCTTATGAAAATTTCTGGACACACCACTTGAACAGGGCGGATCAAGCCATTTTAAAAAGGGGGTTCCTAACCCAGGACAAAAGGGGGTGTTCCAATTTCATGTCCCCATTCAAATGCATAGATTGTCCAAAAAAAAGGGGGGTTCCAACCCAGGAACCCCCCCCAACCTCTGTATTTGCGCCTGGGAAATGAATTACAAAATAAAATATGACAATCCAGATCTACTATGCTTATATATATACCGGTATACAAAAACATGGCTACTGCTTATGGAAATAAAACAAATTAACTTTGTCAGTTGATGGTGTTATTATGTACATCATGATGTGGAATCAGAAAGTTAAGAATATAATTAGTTTTATAACTAAAACATTACCATTTAATATTTTTTTACAAATCAATACTTGGCTTTTATTAAATTATTGAATACCATCATTGTTAATTTACTTAAATAAAGGATGCAAAATCATGTTGATATTTAACTCTGATATTGTGTCTTAATTTAAATGCAGTCCTTGTTACTTTTGAAATAAACATATACTGTATTAATGACACCATTAAGTAACTATTTGCTTTGTCAATACATGGTTTCTCATGACAACTACAAAAGATATGAAAACTTTAATACTGAATTTAACCAACTATACTAAGGATAACTATCCAACATTTAGGGAGGAAAACAACAAAATTACAACCCTATAATTTTTATTTTTTATATTACTTGTAAATCATTCTGTTTAGCAATGTTTAGTAAATCAAGTAAGAATGGATTTGCAACTGTATTACTATTAAGGGATTATTTCGATCAATCATGAAAAACCATGTATGTATGTGTCAGGCAGCAACCATTTGATTTTCGAGGGGGGAGGGGTGCTATTGATTATTTTCCCAGACAATTTTTTCTTTTCGCCTTCAGTGAATAACAAACATTTTGGCAACATGTTGAAAAACATTTTTTTCTTTCAATTTTTTTTCTCAGGTTCATAAACAAATTATATGTCTCAAAAACTGGAAACAAACTTTTAGTCCCACAAAAAATCCATGCCCCCCTCCTTCCCTACAAGATCAAATGGTTGCTGCCTAAATCTAAAGTTTGTAACAAATTTAAACAATGCAATTAAGAAACATGTAAAGTTTGAAACAAACAATGCAAGAAATATGCAAAATTCACCTTAATTTCTCCAGTTAAATCTGTATCTTTTAAATCGAGTCCTTCTTTGGTGAATTGCAATGATCTCTTGGTTTTTGTCTGAGAAAGTCCCTCTGTTTGTTTTGGTTGTGGCATAAATTCAGGTGGTTTAGTTGCGTCTATTTCTGGCTGCTTTTGGTGAATGGGCTGTAGAATTTGCTGCTTTGCCAATTGGTTAAAGGGTTGCAGTTGTACCAATCGAATGGGTATCAAGGTTGAGAGTTGGGTTCTTTGTTGTTTTTCAGGGGGAATAAGTGGTGATCGCAACATTCTCTTTGTAACTGTAGCCCTTCGTGGCGATGGAATGTTTATTTGTGTATTCACAACATTCTGACGTTTTGTTACTAAGTCACCTCTTATATGTAATAGTTCTTCTTCAAGTTTTATAACCTTTTCAATAGTTCGGTTACATTTCAGGCAAATTCCATTTTTAGAAGAAGACGACGGAATAAAGTCTGGCAAAACTTTTACCACATTTTCTGTTTTTTGATCAGTCAATTTCAGTTTTTGAGTGTACTTTTTGTTAACAATTTTAAAACCATCAGGATCAACTATTGTTTGTACAAAAGAAAAGCCACATAGTTCACAGATATCTTCTGCAAAACTGTAAACTTTAACAGGTGTTGATTGTGCCATTTTATAGACTAACTATGAACTAAATGTTCCAAATTATGACGTAAATGGTCGTTCACATCCAAATTTGTGATTATGAGATACATATTAAAATTATTCATTGTTTCAATTCATTTCTTACCAATCTACAGTTTCTGAAGCGAGTGGAAAATTATCAAGATTTTAGCGCGGTTTCTTTCGATGTTCTCTGGACATATATATGAGCCATTATTTAATTTATGTATCGAATGAACTGCAAAGATTCGTTAAGATAAATTTTGATTGGTTTAAATAGTCACGTGTGAAATTTGTCAAAAGTGAAAGTAAAAGCTGTAGTTGTTAGATCTCATATGTAGTAACGTAGTATAACGAAATCGGAGATCTATATTTTAATTAGATTGCGTCTAAGACCTCTTAGAAAAAGCTATATTATAGTGTTTGTGGGATTTCAAGATCGTTCTAAATCGCATATAACTGTTTTAGGTTGGGAAGACTGGAAAGAATGGAACGGATATCTTTGTAATTGTCTACAACAGGGAGGACAGGGTGATGGAAATATGCCAGATCAATCTCAATGTGGACAGAATAATCCAAACCGACCAGCTAACTGTCCTAATGTCCAAGAATGTATGAACAATAACAATCCTCCTATGTTTTGTTACGAAATATGCCAACAACAGGGGAATCGTCCTCAATTTTGCCAGACATTACCTGTTAATGGACTGGTGACAGTGACGCATGTTCAGTAGTAGCTTTCAAGATATATACTGTTCTTTTGACATTTATAGCAATGGTTTTTATCTAATGTAAACATTTGGTTCAGTACAATATGCTGTGCCTAAACGGATTTCAATGCAATAATTATGAATGTAAATATTATCTTTCGTAAACATTATATGCTTGAACAAATGGAAATGAACTATTTACCAATTTTGCAGGCGATATGCACAGTATTGTTTAAAGCTTTGATAGCCATTTGTATAAATTAAGATAACTTTTCCCTGTCAAATTTTTTTTTCAGATGTGGAAATTAAATTACAGACTTATTGTCAAATATCAAATACGTCCGAAACGTCGCGTACAACGTCCACAAAAAGTCAACATTTAAAAATAAAAATATGTTTGAGGCATTCTTTTCTTACAAAATGATAAGTAACCATGGATGTATGTCAAATTGTTAAAATATTTGATGAAATAAAACTAAACATCAGTTATTCCATTTTTCCGGATGTGAAAATAAACATTGATGAAATGTAGGTACTCTTCATTACAGAATTTCGGGTCACTTGGAGGTCGATTCAAATTCATTTTGCTAAGTTCCGATATCAGGATTCAAAATTAAATTTGGGGAAATGCAGTCATTAAGTAAAGATCTATGAAATAAATAAAAACTTCAAAACTTTTGTCTGGACTTTTAAAAACATAAGCTTATGTGGACAAAAACCAGTTCATAATGATGCAAATGACGAAAATTAGAGAGGTCTGCAAATTGTAGACGAAACGTGCGTCTGTCGCCAATACAAAAACTTCAATCCTGGTATATATGAAGAGTTTATTTATAACCACTGGTTCGGTACCACTACTTGTCGAGTTTTTATTCCCGGAATATATCAACAACTCAGTATTCTGCACTTCTGTGTTGTCATGAATTAACATTGAAATGGTCATTATTATAAACTAACTGTTTTTAAAACTTTGAATTTTTAAAGATATTCCATTCCTGATATAGAATAGCCTAACTTTATTTGGCAAAACCTTTTGGCGTTTTAAAAAATAATCGAACGTCACTGACGAGTCTATTTTAGACTACACGCGCGACTGGCGCAAATACAAAATTTGAATACTGGCATCTATGATCAGTTTATTTATAACCACTGGGTCGATGTCACTGCTGGTGCAGTTTTTATTCCCCGCGGTTATCACCAGTCAAGTAGTCTGCATGTTTGTGTTGACATGAACTATCATTGATATGGTCATTATTATAAATCAGCTGTTTTCATAACTTGAATTTTTGAAATACTAAGGCTTTTCTGCCTCAGGAATAGAATACCTTAGCTGTATTTAGATAACTAGAGGCTCTAAAGAGCCTGTGTCGCTCACCTTGGTCTATGTGAATATTAAAGGAAGCAGATGGATTCATGACAAAATTGTGTTTTGGTGATGGTGATGTGTATGTACATCTTACTTTACTGAACATTCTTGCTGCTTAAAATTATCTCTATCTATAATGAACTTGGCCCATTAGTTTCAGTGGAAAATGTCTTACTTTGCTGAACATTATTGTTGCTTACAGTTTATCTCTATCAATAATAATATTCAAGATAATGACCTAAAACAGCAAAAGTTCCTTAAAACTAACAATTCAGGATCAGCTACCCAACAACGGGTTGTCCGATTCATCTAAAATATTTAGAGCAGATAAATGTTGACCTGATAAACAATTTTACCCCATGTCAGATTTGCTCTAAATGCTTTGGGTTTTGAGTTATAAGCCAAAAACTGCATTTTACCCCATGTTCTATTTTTAGCCATGGCGACCATCTTGGTTGGATGGCCGGGTTACCGGACACATTTTTCAAATTACTAATCCAAAAGATGATTGTGGCCAAGTTTGGATTAATTTGGCCAAGTAGTTTCAGAGAAGAAGATTTTTGTAAAAGATTACTAAGATTTACGAAAAATGGTTAAAAATTGACTATAAAGGGCAATAACTCCTAAGGGGGTCAACTGACCATTTCAGTCATGTTGACTTATTTGTAAATCTTACTTTGGTGAACATTATTGCTGTTTATAGTTTATCTCTATCTATAATAATAATCAAGATAATAACCAAAAAGAGCAAAATTTCCTTAAAATTACTAATTCAGGGCCAGCAACCCAACAACGGGTTGTCTGATTCATCTGAAAATTTCAGGGCAGATAGATCTTGAACTGATAAACAATTTTACTCCATGTCAGATTTGCTCTAAATGCTTTGGGTTTTGAGTTATAAGCCAAAAACTGCATTTTACCCCATGTTCTATTTTTAGCCATGGTGGCCATCTTGGTTTGATGGCCGGGTCACCGGACACATTTTTCAAACTATTAACCCAAAATATGATTGTGGCCAAGTTTGGATTAATTTGGCCCAGTAGTTTCAGAGGAGAAGATTTTTGTAAAATATTACTAAGATTTACGAAAAATGGTTAAAAATCGACTATAAAGGGCAATAACTCCTAAAGGGGTCAACTGACCATTTCAGTAATTATGACTTATTTGTAAATCTTACTTTGCTGAACATTATTACTGTTTGCTGTTTATCTCTATCTATAATAATATTCAAGATAATAACCAAAAACAGCAAAATTTCCTTAACATTACTAATTCAGGGCATCAACCCAATAACGGGTTATCCGATTCATCTGAAAATTTCAGGGCAGATAGATCTTCACCTGTTTATTAATTCTACCCCGTCAGATTTGCTCTAAATGCTTTGGTTTTTGAGTTATAAGCCAAAAACTGCATTTTACCCCTATGTTCTATTTTTAGCCATGGCGGCCATCTTGAATGATTGGCCGGGTCACCGGACACATTTTTTAAACTAGATACCCCAATGATGAGTATGGCCAAGTTTGGTTTAATTTGGCCCAGTAGTTTCAGAGGAGAAGATTTTTGTAAAAGTTAACGACGACGACGGACGACGACGGACGCCGGACGCCAAGTGATGAGAAAAGCTCACTTGGCCTTTTTGGTCCCTAATGCTCTTCAACTTCGTACAATTTGGCGTTTGTTTATTAAGATTTTTTTTATTTGAGTTTCTCGGCAGAGTTGGTGGAGTTTGTATTCCCCGAGGGTATCACCAGCCTAAAAGTCTGCACTTCTGTGTTGACATAAATGATCATTTCTATGGTCATAAGTTATATGCAATGTTTTGAAAACTTTGATTTTTTTTTAATACGAAGTCTTTTTTTTACCTAAGTAATAGATTACAGTAGCTGCATTTGGCAAAACTTTTAGGAATAGTTGGTCTAGATGCTCTTCAACTTCGTACTTTATTTGGCGTTTTATTTTACTTTTTTTATTCGAGTGTTACTGGCGAGTCTTTTTTAGACGAAACACGCGTCTGGCGCAAATAAAAAATGTCAATCCTGGTATCTAAGATGAGTTTTTGATAACCACTGGGTCGATGCCACTACTGGTTGAGTTTTTATTCTCCTGAGGGTATCACCAGCCGAGTAGTCTGTACTTCTGTGTTGATATGGTCATTATCATTGATATGGTCATTATCATTGATATGGTCATAATTTTTAAATTAACTGTTTTCAAAACTTTTACTTTTTGAAATACAAAGGATTTTTTACCTCAGGAATAGATTACCTTAGATGTTTTTGGCAAAACTTTTAGGAATTTTTTGTCAACAATGCTCCTCAACTTCGTACTTTATTTGTTTGTTTTTTAAACTTTTTTTTTAAATGGGCTTTTTAATTCATTGGATCGATACAAAGCAGAACAACAATAAACAAAACCACAAACCTTATACACTTTACAGCAAAATAGACACTATTGAGAAGTCATGAAGTTACTATCATCTGTTATTCGTGAATGGAACAGGCTTTCACAAGATGTTAGATGTAATCCATCGAAATTTACACTTAAACATTATATAAATCGAGATACTAAGAAAGTCCCTACATATTATGATACAGGTTGTAGAAAAGGCCAAATGCTTTACGCCAGACTCCGGTTGAACTGCAGTGGCTTGAATGAACAACTTTTCCAGAAAAAATATTGTTCTTTCCAGCTTCTGTAAATGTGGGCAAGTTGAGAGCAGCAAACACTATCTGCTAGAATGTAATAATTGTAGACTCATCAGGATACAAACCATTTCTACACTACCAATATATAATGTACAAACATTAGTATCAGGTAGTGAACTCATCAGTGATGAGGAAAAAGGAAATATTTTTTAAAGTTGTACAAAGATTTATTTTAGAAACAGGGAGTCTATATTTTGGTCTATAACAATTATCTTTAAGACGATGTCGATTTAGATGTTGAAACTTTGATTTAATGTCACCTTATTTTCGAAACATTTACATCTACTTTCCGCTATATAGATGATGTTCTTTCACTAAACAATTCAAAATTTGGTGACTATGTGGAACGCATCTATCCAATCGAACTAGAGATAAAGGATACTACAGATACAGTTAAGTCGGCTTCATATCTTGACTTACATCTAGAAATTGACAATGAGGGTCGGTTGAAAACAAAACTTTACGACAAAAGAGATGATTTCAGCTTTCCAATTGTGAACTTTCCATTTCGAAGTAGCAACATTCCAGCAGCACCTGCATACGGGGTATATATCTCCCAATTGATACGATATTCCCGTGCTTGCATTTCCTATCATGATTTTCTTGATAGAGGTTTGCTGCTCACAAGGAAGCTATTAAACCAAGAGTTCCAAATGGTGAAGTTGAAATCATCCCTTCGTAAATTGTACGGACGCCATCACGAGTTGGTTGACCGTTATGGAATAACCGTTTCACAAATGATATCGGATATGTTCCTTACGTCGTAACTACAATCCCCTTTCATGAATATGACCTACCGAATTAGACTATTTACCGGATTTGTAATCACTTAAGCAACACGACGGGTGCCACATGTGGAGCAGGATCTGCTTACCCTTCCGGAGCACCTGAGATCACCCCTAGTTTTTGGTGGGGTTCGTGTTGTTTATTCTTTAGTTTTCTATGTTGTGTCGTGTGTACTATTGTTTTTCTGTTTGTCTTTTTTATTTTTAGCTATGGCGTTGTCAGTTTGTTTTAGATTTATGAGTTTGACTGTCCCTTTGGTATCTTTCGTCCCTCTTTTACATATTTCTCATATTCATGAAGCATAATTATAAAAAAAAATGAGTTGATCACATATTTCGATCAAACTGACTTCTGAGTAACGGGCAAACCACAGAATAAACATGTTAAATGTGAATTGAAAATTAGTTTATACGAGTTTCTTATAATATGTTCCTAATTTTTGGTCATTTTTTTTTAAGGGAGACGGATTTATATAAGTTTTTCTTGTTTCCGAATCCCTGTATTTATATTGTATAATTATATTTCATGCACGTTTTGAATGAAATATTGTTTAAACTAAGTTACTGAAACCTAGTTGAAAGCCAATAACAAGTAATAAAAAAGCATGTATCCAAGACTGAAGTATCAATCAGTACACATCCAACAACTTTTTTGAGGTTCTGGTGGATGTCTGTTGCAATTTGAAATGTTTGAAAGTAACCTACATATGCATACCTGGAGCCTCTGGCCTTTGTTAGTCTTGTATTATTTTAATTTTAGTTTCTTGTGTACAATTTGGAAATTAGTATGGGAGTTCATTATCACTGAACTAGTATATATTTGTTTAGAGGCCAAATGAAGGACGCCTCCGGGTGCGGGAATTTCTCGCTACATTGAAGACCTGTTGGTGACCTTCTGCTGTTGTGTTTTTTTCTATGGTCGGGTTGTTGTCTCTTTGGCACATTTCCCATTTCCATTCTCAATTTTAATACCTACCTTTTGGATCCATTTAAATTTATGTTTGTCCAAAGCGTGCATGAAATATATGCCACTGGAAGTTGAGTAAATAACAATCAATCATTTATCCCTCATTGTCACGTTGCTTCAGACAGTTATCGTTCAATACTAAATTTGAAAATTTGAAAATGCACGCCATTCTGTTCAGTTAATAAATATCGCGATTATTTCTGGATCTTATAGTTGTATAATCTATATATAAATGAAAGATATACAAACCTATTGAAACATGAGATTGCAAGACTTTTATTTTGAACAAACAACACACGAAAATGAGTCTCCATTTGTATACGGAGGACACTGTAGCGATCCACATTCTGCGACTACATTGACCACACGTTTCCCGCCATCATATCTACTTCCCCCTCCCGGTACACTTTGGTGATTTATATCAACACATATATACATTGATCCTGAAGTATGCGAATGGTGACTGGATCCCAAGTATCCATGGTATTCAATTTTCCATCCAGTCTGACACGTGTCTTTTCCTGGAATCATGATGGTAGTGGACGTACGCTGGCTTCTACAAACGGCACATGGTAGTTCGTTGTTTACAGGGTTAGGATGTTGTCCCCAGAAGTTTGTACCGTATTCTGCTCCATACATTCTGCCATAATCATACCCTCCTGTTGTCTCTCTTAGCTTAGGGTCAGTCGGCAAGCACACGAACTCAGGTGATGCTCCAGTCTCATTGTAAGGGCCTCCTCCAACAAAACCTACATGTTTGACGAGATAAAATATTTATAGAAATATAATGATAATAAAGATAGTATAATACTAATGAATTATGCACAGAAGTCTGACCTTCATCTTAAATTATTTACCTCTAAATTTTTTCTAATCTCGAATATGAACAGTTGTTGGTCATATGTGAGCTTTTTTATTCAAAGGTATAAAAATATATTTTAAACAAATAAAAATATTAATTGAGACGCAAAATGATAATATTTATGATTTGTTGAGCAAATTGCTTTGATACCGGAGCTCATTCGACCGATAACATGTCTAAATGATTGAAAAAGCAATTAACAAGAAGACAGAACCCATGACTGTATCATTCTTAAGTTATATATGTAGGACTCTAAAGTGCGATGGTACTCTAAAGTGCGATGGTCACGCTAAAGTGCGATGGTCTACGCTAAAGTACGATGGTGTCTCACGCTAACGTGCGATGGTTGTGTGTTTGCTAAAGTACGATGGTATATTACGCTAACGTGCGATGGACCAATATGATAAGGTCGACGGTTTAAAACATTTAAATACATGGATTAAAAAAAAAATAGTCTATTTGCAAAAGCTAAAATGCTAAGGTATAACATATGTGATAGGCTTTATGATTTATCGGTAAGCTTATATAGTGATAGTTCCTAAATTTATAAGATCGACCACATTGTCTGAATACATTAAGTAACAATTATTTGTACAAGGTGTTTAGCTTTCTCTTTTCCGTAAAAAAAGACATGTTATGTTTTCCTGCACTGTACAAACTATGTTTTAGCCGACAATTTATAATTTCCGCTGAAAAACATGAACCTTTATTTTCCTGACGTTACTTTGAGAATATTTTAACGGGGACCGCAATGTAAACTGAATTGTAAACAATAATTTTAGTGCATCTGTTCGCTGCCAATAGAAGCAGGATCTACGATACCTATGCGTATACTATTTTCAACCTATTTAACATCTATAAAGTAAAATGGTCGACTTCAGGACACAAGTCCTTCTTCCAGCATCCGAAATAAATCAACACAGTTGCTTCAGCATGGTTAGGTCTGAAATTAAAACATTAATTTATGTTCCGGCATATACATTTTTGGTTTATATAAACGACTGTTAACGTCATAATCCAAGTACAATTCTCTCGCCTATACCTTCGCGGACCATCGCACTTTAGCGTATAGAGGAATCGTACTTTAGCGTAGACCATCGCACTTTAGCGTGACCATCGTACTTTAGCGTCCCCATCGCACTTTAGAGTCTCACATACATAAATAAAGTTTCAGATCGACAAGACTATAATTGTAACGGTAGCTTAAAAGATTACTAAAATACCCGAATATACAAGCTCTGTATCTTTCGACTGACAATCACTTCTTCCCCAATGGACGAATGCTGACCCAATTGCTGAAATACAGTACAGTTTCAAAACATTGGAATTCTTTCCTAATGCTACTCATTACACGAGGAAACTTTTTTTTGAAATATATTTCGTAAGACCTTTGATAACTATTTACTGTCACCGAAGTCAGATAAAAACAAACAAGTATACGAAATCAGAAGGGATCGCGCCAGAATCACCACGACTAGTACCCGGCCATCAACTTTAGTGAGCCATAAACATGTACCGTATAGTAAGTCATAAAACGTTTACCACAGATTCATAATTTCGGACAAGCACATACAGAATGTATTGTGATAAAACACGTTTGAGAGCGCCCAACCCTCACTACCTGTCGAACCAAAAATTATAAATATCATGTAACTAATGTCTGACATTACAAAAACTTGACAAAAGATAAACTTAGTATAAAATATTTTTTCTAGAGACTATTAATGTATTGTAACTTGTATAATTTGTTTATCTAATTCATCGAAAATTACACATACGTGTATAACAGACAGGCAGACAACGACTACCAATGAGCTTGTACCACATTTCTTGTGGGCTTGTGGTTTAGAAAATCAACATTCAGTACAAATATATATAACTTAACTATTTCGAGAGCACTCTTTCTAAGACATTGATGTAATAGCAAACAATGCAGCAAATTTGAAATATCATCTCCGTTGGTTTAAATTAACAAGTAGACATATGGTATGGGTAACTATACTGCGTACTTACAATCCTGTAGAACAGACAGTTTTGACGTTAAACTACTAGTAACAATACTGCGTACTTACAATCCTGTAGAACAGACAGTTTTTACATTAAATTACTAGTAACAATACTGCGTACTTACAATCCTGTAGAACAGACAGTTTTGACGTTAAATTACTGATAGTATCTGACTGTTGTTTAATCGTCTCTGCCTGTTGGTGAACTAGATTCTCCAGAATACCAAGACGTTGCGCAAGTACATCTGGGTCATCTATCAAAAGTCGTTTTTCACTTAAAGAATAATTTAAGAGACTATAAATTGTCAACAACAATAATATAGTCATATCTGTTCTATATCTAGAGTTCAAAATCAGAAATTTGTCTGTTATCTAGCTATCAATAATCTGACATATTCTTATATGAACTCCCTTATACGTACACATATTTCATGTGTACAATGTATGGCTGAAATACAAGTTGTGTATTTTTAAAACACTCCACTCTCTCATATCCAGTAGATTTGATAGTTGTTTGCTTATAACGTAGCAATCATAACATGCATAACCAGAACGAGAACAAATTAAGCAATAAGTGAATTAAAGCAGGTACTGCAAAGTGGGTCGACCGATCAACACCACTAGGAAAGAAGTATGACCAATTTCACCTCAATTTATCTTACTCCAGTGCCATTTTCAAAACGTCAACGTGCGAACTTTAAGATACTAACAATATTATGACGTATTTCTACTTACGTTATCAAATTATAAACCCTAAATGAATGTCTACAAACGAAATTTTGAGAGATTGCAAAAATGTCTGAGTAGGAGATGCAAGTTCTTGAATACCGAATAATTTGGGAAATGTAAAACCCATATAACGATGAAGTTGGTAAATTACTACTAAGTAGGGGGAAATGATAATTTCTAAATTAAAATCGTCTCGTTTGTCATAGATTTTGGTACTGACATGACTGTTTGTCAAATTTGAGGTATAAGTCTTAAAATGAGGCGGAGGAAGCCGTCTCTGTTGGTTTTTAAAGCAATTGCTTTTATGCTATCGCGTATGGCCATCTTTGTGACCCAGATCAGAGACTCCGCCCATATCAAGCCATAGTATTTTGTTAAACAGGCTCCTGGTCTGTCATTCTTTAACACCTATGTATGTTTTCTAATGCAATACATAGCTTGAAACTTTAAAAAAACGTTAGTGGATTTAAGAAGTTTCAGAATATGTTCTTGTAGATGTATTTTTGTATTTAAAGGGTCAACCGTTTGACTATCAAATAACATAGAAGTCCGAGTGAAAAAAAGTACATTTTTATAACTGCGATTCCGTTTTCCGCCGTTCGTACGATGTTTCAACAAAATATGGATTCATTTCAGTTGTTGATTTAGTATTGAAAATTTAACTGAATTATCTCCTATTAAATACGGTTTTATATGTTTAATTTGTGTTTCTTTAAGAGGTCAGGTGCTCTTGTTCATTCATAAAATTATCGTTCATTCATACATTTATCGTAAAATCAAAATCACTACACAGGTTAATGCGTAGTGTCAAATGATTACCTGTAATCTAAAAATAGACAAACTTTGTTTGCGCAAATAATTTAGCGGAACGAAACCCTTGTTGAAAACACATAACAATAAGTTCGTTTTCCTTTTCTGTCAAACTCCGTAATATTTATCGATCACCTTACTAATGAAATGGACCCGTCCAAACGTAGTAGATGCCAAGTCGGTCCAGATGAAGAGATATTTCAATTTGGAATTTTCTAGTTACATAGATTGAAAAAAAGTACGTCTTTTTAAATATCATGATCAAAACTGGGAATGCATAACAAATGTCAGATGAAACCATTATCCTCATCTTTTCAGTGTACAAGTCTACTACGTTTGTTGACACTCGACGGTCCACCGTGTTAGCAATTTTATTTCACATGTTTTCGAAATATTGAAGATCATTTTTCGCAATGTTTCCTGAAAATTGATAAATGTCAAAGCAACGTAGAGCTGTTTGTTCTTGTTCGTATAATAAAATTGAGAATGTCCATAGAAAAACATACAACAGCAGAAGGTCACCAACGGGTCTTCAATGCAGTGAAAAATTCCCGCACCCGGAGGCGTCCTTCAACTGGCCCTAAACAATACATCAGTGATAATGATTTAATGTCATGTTTGTCTGTGATGACCCCCCCCCCCCCTTTCGGGATTGCATGAGAATTATAGTTATCTCGTACCCACATGCACTTGTTTCTATCCATAGGAAGGTCGGCTATCCATATAAAACTATTTTGGATAGAAACAAGTGCCTGTGCTCGTACCGCATCAGAAGGACATACATGTATATCAACTGAGCAATAATGTTTGGAACTTAGTTTTAAAAATGATGACAAAGTACCATTATGAAAATATTTTTATTAAGCTGAAATATATATTTATTCTTTACATGTTTATGTCTTGTAAGATATTTTATTTCTTTCCCGTTTTTTAACATTTGCGTCTGGAAAGTTGAAATGTTTTAACTTAATCATTTGTGTTAATGGTTAAATATAAATTAATAATGAAAATTGTTAAAATTAAATCAATAAAGGAAGTTATTGCCCAGTTACAAACACTACCAGGGGATAATCCATGATGATTTCTTTTTGAGTTATATGTTTCAGCACATGTATATTTGACCCCAACTTTAGCCTGGTAAACGTGTTGTCTCCTTGTGAAATATAAAACATATTAAAAATGACTTTCTGCTAAAGTCTTTTATTTATATAAAGTTAAAACCTTCTTACTTCTAACTAGACAACACTCATGTCAGGTTTAATTATTATATACATATGTGGATGAAAAATAAAAGTCCCCAAACATTAACATGACAGCAATTGCTTTTACAGCCTTTAAGGCTTTGATTTTTAATTTCTAGTTCTTGGGGGATATATTTTTTAAAATTGTACTCAATCAGAAAAGTTCGGACTGTTAATGGAAAGAACATCATTAATATATCGCTGCGTTGAAGACCTATTGGTGGCGTTCGGATGTTATCTGCTCTTTGATTGATTTTTTTTCTCTTTGACATATTCCCCATTTCCATTCTCAATTTTATCTCAATGTGAAATTAAATAACCTGGCTCCTTTGATCTTCTGGTTTTTGACAAGTGTCTGAAGGAACTTCGATTCATATGAAAAATAAGAAGAGGTCGACAAGGAGAGGCGCATAGTTCTTTCCAATAGGAATGCCGACAATTTGTTAAAATAGTCGACCTCCAAATTCAACAGATATGTTGTTAATAAGAAACTTCAGCATACTGATCCTTTGTTCCTCTGTGAAGCATGTTTTACTTTTTTGTTCACTATTAACAAAATTTGCCGTATGGTATTTCAAATTAATAAATTTAAAGCGAATGCTACCATTTTTATGTTTTAAAGCATTGTAGATATTTCTTTTCGACGATTTTTCAATTTTACATTGGGAATGGTGGTATTCAGGGTTGACAAATCGAAAGTTTTGATAGAATTAATTTCAGAAAAGATCAAGATTTAAAATTATCCAAAAGTTCTTTAGATTTTTTTAGAATCCACATATGGGTAATTCCACTCGACGAGTCACAGTTATACAGTTTTTAGAAAAACAAAAAGACATATAACAGACAAAGCAGATTAGAAAAAATGAAAGACAAGAATAACAACTGTTTACCATAGAACAATAACAGAATGGAAAATTTAGAACAGTTATTGTATAATAATGAACACTACTGAAATAATAGAACGTATAACATTACAAGTTTTTAGTCTTGTCGAACAGTACTGATATGTAAGAGGGTAGAAATGTGCCATAAAACATGGGTAAATTCTTGGTAGTGTAATTGTATAAGTACAGAGCCACGTTCAATGGATATAACCAAAAACAGACTAGGCAGTCACAGTCATA
>CM034361.1:34333687-34354282 GCA_019925275.1 Mytilus edulis | reverse complement strand
GAAGGTCCTGCTGTTGGGAGAGTTTTGTCGGCAGAGAGTGTGGTACTCTCCAATCATAGGGCTTATAATTCAATGTAAGCAGGCCGTACAGATGGGTATAATTGCCTACATCACTCATCTCCTTTGAACTGTTTGTCTCATTGGAAATTATACCAAATCTCCCTATTCTTATATTAATTTTTAATGAAGAATTTATTAAAAGAATAATGAATATCTATCAACAAACAATGCATGCAATTGTTGTTTATTATTTTTATTTTTTATTTTCTTTCTATTTTATGTTATTTTAGGTATTGGTTGACTTGTTCTCGAGTATGCAAGCATATACTTAACTCGAACTTGGATTACAATGGTTCTGTAACATTGCTGATTCGATCGGGGTCAACGGCGTAAGATTAAGCTACTTTGTAGTTTAAATCTAATTAATAATGATCGAATACCAAAATACAATGTTAAATGTCCGTTAACCTTTCACATATGTACCAATTACTTCACCCTACAATTAAACTCGTTGATTGAAACTGATTATGATACAAGAAAAACTAAAACTATAATTGATATACGTTATGATGTAAAATGTTTAAATAGCGGGATTTATAATTTCATATCTTTTATTTAAAAAACCCAGCATGGATAAAGAAAAGTGCGGGTATGAGATATAAAATATTTGAAGGACCATGGATATTGCTTTAGCTCGACCACTTTCTGCACCGAAATCTAAGACAGAAAAGTCACAGGTAAGAAATAGATACATAAGTTATATACAAATTTATTCCAATTGATATTTTATAGTGTGTCTTTCTATGTTGTGTTGTTACACTATTGTTTCAAATAAGGATGAAGGTTTGGTACCATAAAACGTTTAAACCCGCTGCAATTGATTGCACCTGTCCTAAGTCAGGAATCTGATGTTCAATAGTTGTCGTTTGTTGATGTGGTTCATGAGTGTTTCTTATTTCACGTTTTTATTATATAAATAAGACCGCTGATTCTCCGTTTTACACTAGTATTTTTGGACCCTTTATATCTTGCTCCGTGTGGAAAACCGTACCTTGACCACTAATGGTTTACTTTGATAAATTGTGACTTGGATGGAGAGTTGTCTCATCGGCCAAATACCACATCTTCCTATATCTACCTATATCTATATACATTTTTTATTTAAAAATACTTTTTTTTATCTACATCTTATGTATACACGATGGTTAGATATATATAGAAATACAGTAATTGTAACCTATTTCTACAACGTTTCTTGGAACCAAAGAATTTTAATATCCGAGACAATGTATTAAAAAAAATATTAAAAAAAAAACAATCTGGCGGGGCGGGGCGATTTGTACCCCTTTCGTGCAAATACTAACACTTTCACTCCTTTCCCTTATACCGATATTCTAATTTTCTTGAGTCAATAAAAAATACTCTCAAAAAAGATTTGTTTCAAGTATATAACCATTACAGGAGATTATAAAAGATATAATATAAAACTTAACCTCCTTTATAGTTTCATTTGGTAAATAAATATTTAAGTATGCACAGCTTTCTTCTTCCTATTAAGCGGCCACAATCAATTGTACATTATTCTGTCAATTTTTCGATGGCACTATATATGTTGTGCCTTTTTGTTTTTGTTTCTTTGTATTTAATTCATAATAAAAAAAACAAATATAACTTTTTCAATAAATTGTGGTAACTAACCTTGCGTCTGAATATTCTTTTTACGCGACGTATTCAGATATATAAATTAAATAAACAATTTAACAAAATTTTATAGAAAATATCAATTTGTATACTATTCGTTTGTCAAAAGAAATCATTAAAAATTTACTGTGTTGTATTTTTTTAAATGTATACACGTTTTAATGCCAATTGTACAACGAATATAAAGTAAGGGGATGAGGTAGGATTGCCAATTAAACAACTATCAATCATAGTTCAAATAAGTGGGTATAAGCCTTTATTTGGATTAAAGGATTTTAGAAATGTTTAATACTTTCCGCCTTTTGTCCTATGTGACCTTTTTAAATACTAATATCATTATTAAACTGATTTTTACTGAATATGTATATACGGATCAATGACGTACTATAATAACCAATAAGGAAATTTCAGTTTAACAACACTCTGTTAACCCTTAAAAAAGTGATAGCGATTCTTTATAACCCCTCTCTGGTGTTCTTGGCATTTTGTATCCATCTCTGTCGTTTATTGTCTTCGTTCTTCTGAGATCTTTAAAAAATCCGTCTAAAAGCATTCAGCAAATTGATACTTTCCATTTCTAGCAAATGAATCATTTATAGGAGATAAGTACTGTAAAACAACTTATTTTCGCGATTATTTATTTCGCGTCCCCCCCCCCCCTTTCGAGCCCACTTCACGAAGAGTTAATTTCGCGATTTTCTAATTTACTTGATGTAGTTTAATAAGGAAACTAACAAGTTTTACATATTCGCGACGATTTATATTCGCGTTATTGTTCTTTTCGCGAAAATTGCGAATGTGAATCGCTCACAGAAATATGTTGGTTTACAGTACACAGACTTGCAAATGAGTTATAATGTAAGACTTAAGCGTTTCAATATGAAAAAAAATAACCAAAGACAGAAGTGTTCGCCCTTAAATTACAATTTGTTTACTTTTTTAAAACATGACTCGAATCAATGATTTCATACTAGCAATCTAAGTACTTTAAACATGCTTCCAGTAACTCAGGTAATGTTTTGACACTGTAAGGTGCTGTTTATTTGTTTATAATTTTTGTTGACTAATAGCTTTTAAACTTTATTCAATTTTGTTTTTGTATTGATTTTTTCTGTATGTAAATCTTTTAGTTTTTTTTTTATTCCACTGACCGAGATGAAACGAGGGAGAGTAGATATTTTAAAATGACGAAATAGCTTAAACCCTTCCTCACAAATTGATGTACCAATATCAAACCAGGTTTTGCATCAACTCCAAATTCTCCAATTAAAAAAAAGAACCGACAACATGTCAGTGATAGCGTCTTGTGTAACATGTTGACATTTGTTTTTTTATTTGGAGAATTTTGAGTTGATGCCAAACCTTTTATAGTTTGGGTTTAATTAAACAAAGCTTGTTTAGTCAAGAGACAATTTAATGAGTTTGACATTTCATGTCTTTTTCTATTGTTGTATGTTGACTATATGTTGACCTCTATCGTTTTTAGGTCACCAGTATCATTTCATCTTCAACTTCGTTCTTTGTTTGGCATTTTTAACTTTTATTCGAGCGTCACTGATGGGGCTTTTGTGGACGCGTAAATACAAAATTTCAATCATGGTATCTATGAGTTTATTCATAAGTTTATGTTTAAACTTTCCAATATGTTTTCATGAAAAAATATGGAATGTTTCATCTTCTTCGTTATGTTCGCTTTCCTGCTGCTTTGACGATTGCTGTGTCCGTCTTATGACAACTTATGCTTAGGCTTGATTGCTAGTATTGCTTAATCAATGTTTTTTACAATCAATGTTTTAATCACTTTTGATTTATTCAAGACTGAATGATACATGTTTTATAGTTTTCGAAATTTCTAGCATGACTCGGCCCTGTCGTGGAAAAGTGAGCAAAACTCGTGTTTTTGTTGTTGGGGGATGACTGTACATGATATATAAGAACGTAGCCTAGTCCGGCTAGAATAAGGACGGGACGAGTAATGCGATGTCTTATTCAAGGATGATAACTCGCTATCTGCATGCGATAATTCTTTTAAGGCTCCGTAGGTTTAATTTTGCAAGGCAAAAGAATTAACCGGCAACCAACCAAGCATCAATATGACCATATGATTTTGATTATGATAGGTTTTATCATATATGTTGTTATGAGTCTTAAAATCTTCTTGATTCACTCCACTGTTGGTGGAAGTTTCTTTATCTTATCTCCTATACATTTCTAGGAATATAATTTGTTAAAAGCAATCGCATTGAGACCGTGTATATTTTATATTGGGCAAGTAGGCGTTGTTTATTTCAATACATGCAGTTAGTAATGGTGCTAGCTTTCTAAACCAATCTTAATCCAATAAGCAGACTACGATTTGGTGCCGACACCCTTTTCTTGGATCTTCACCATATAAATATATATAGTACGGTCTTATTCGTGATCATTTTCTAATAATTTCGTATATCCATATCCGCTTAAGGTCGTTAACCAACTTATAATCCATCAATAAAAATAAACAATAATAGTTTACACGTTTGTGCATTTCAAAATTAAGTCAGAGATTTATATTGACATTTTAATTGATTAAAGTTAATTTCTAGAACTATAAAAGTTCATACGATTTAAAAATTAATTTTAACATCAGACATAAGATATGGGTTTTTATTAGTATGTAGAGGTTCTAAGTATAATTATGGGAAATATTACACAAGGATACAATGCATTTGTTTTTTTTCAAAGATATGCATTTTCATCATCCAACTTGAAAGACTGTCGTCGATTACTTTTAGTAATAAAATAGCTACTCGAACACACCTACTGTTTTTATGATTCATTAGATAGGTATTTCACTTGACCCATATATTTCATCTTTTAGTACTGTGATTTTTGTATGTTATAAATTCAACCTGTAGGTTTGATATATAAATATGATAGAATCTGAAGCGAGATGATGTATCAAATATTCTTGCTTTGTACGTTTTCAAGACAAAATATTCAACTCAAACACGCCCTAACATAAACAGGTGCACTCGATTTTCTCTTTTTGATACAATTGTTACCCATTTTTTAGAATTTGTTCTTGAGTCGCATAATGGAAGGGCAGACACGAAAATTACTGAACTTATAGATTGATATTTTCTCCGTCCGTTGTAATTTTTTTTCAAAAAAATTGGAGGTTATGCATTTACTACATCCAACTTGATAGATACCCATGTCGTCAACTTGATATCTAATTGTTCTGTTTAACTATGTAATAAGAGATAAAATGAAACCTGATGCAACTGGTGTTTTTATAAAAGAACACTTCGAAATTGAGAAGAAAATTGTCATTTTATTTGTTTATATTAACTTTTAATTTTTTGTTACTATAGTAAACATTACGGTGTAAGTATTTATCGCCTTCTCTAACAAAGAGCTTCGATTCTTTTGTTCTATTTCAACCGGGTTTCCACCTGATATAACTTATTACTTGTTACATTAGAAGAAGATTATTCATTCGTAGGTTAATTTAAAACAAAGTTCAAAACATAATTGAGATCAAATGACAATCTTGATCACAAGAATAACTTTTCATTATACTTTTGAAACAATTGAATAGATATAGTAAATAGATACGTATGCAATACATTTAAAAATAAATTCAGTTTATTGTTGACGAAAATTTGTAATTCTTGTTGAGTTGAATATGGATATAGCAGGCGAAATGTCAACAGCAAGGACTCCTATTTCTAAAATATCTGAGGTATGATATAAAAAATCAACATTTTCAAAAGTTGGCATTAGACTTGTTATGTAATTACCAATAAACACTAGCTGGATTAAAGAGTTTAGATAATCTGAACAATTTATCTATTTGAGTGCAAACTGAAAATTGCGTATTTAGATAGCTTGGTTACAAAGCTTATCACAGTTTTTATTTATCTTAACATCACTGGCTTTCAAATATTTGGGTATGGTCGTTGCTGATGAAGGTTAATCCGGAAAAGCCCTTCAGACCAGACGTATGAAAATTACATGCTAATAAAGCCGTTAGTTTTCTCTTTTGAATTGTTTTACATTGTCATTTCGGGGAAATTTTATAACTGACTATGCGGTGTGGGCTTTGCTCATTGTTGAGGGCCATACGGTGACCTATGATAGTTTTTAATTTCTTTGTAATTTTGGTCTCTTGTGGAGAGTTGTCTCATTAGCAATCATACCACATCTTCTTTTTTTTATAATTAGTCTTTAGTTTTCTATGTTGTGTTTTGTATATACTATTATTTGTCTGTTTGTCTTTTTCTTTTCGGCCATGGCGTTGTCAGTTTATTTTCGATTAAGAGTTTGACTGTCCCTTTGGTATCTTTCGCCCCTCTTTTACAAGTGTTATTTTATTTGTCATTATTATACATAGTTCTAAATATATGTATATATTTTTTAATTGATCAACGTGTTCGTCCGTTCGTTTACTCACTTCTCACTCTTTGTTTTCTGGAAGATTGATATAGCACGGCGAGACAAATCTTTTATATTTTACACATTGTCACCATAAGATACAATTAGGTTTGAAGGATTTGACAATATAGCCCAAAAGCGGTGCTGAAAAATGGCGTTAAAACACAAAAAATCAAATCTTATCAAATTATTTACCAAAATCAAAACCCTTTGTTATCGATAGGCAATGGAAAGCAAATTGCCCGATCTTGAAACAATTCTTTGACTATCTCTGGGTTTTTTTCTATTTCCGCTTCGGTTGTTTTATTTTATTTCCCAATCGTATTTGAAATAATATTTACTCTGGTTTATGAAATAAAAAATAAGGAAAGAGACCAAAAAGAAAAAAAGAAATTTGTAAACTCGGTATAAAATAGTAAACTAGCACTAACGGTCTGAAATATATGGCCTAACTAATTTTAACCTTGTATCTTATTTGTTTTATTTTCATTCGTTCTCCTTATGTATTTAAAAGAAATTTAAATCATCATTGACATCAGTATGATTTTGAAAGATTAAAACCCTTGTATTATGTTCTCTTTTAAAAGAAAAACGATATTCAAGTGAAGAAATTGTGAAATTTAAGATAATTATATATATCTGACAGGTAAAATAGAAATACCAATTAATTTTATGTTGTTCAATATAGCGATGAATTTCGATAGCATTATATTTTTTAACCGAAGGTCTAACGTAAAATTATACATGCCATGTTTTATGCCGAATTGAGAAGTTTTGATATTCTATTTAAGTCAATTTTGTTTCTACTCCCCTTCGCTTTTAAATTAATTTGTCTTTGTTAGGATAAAGTTTTTACATATTGACACATATAATACATAATACAGCTTTATCATATAGCATATCCATGGGCGTGCTAGCCTAAGTGCGAGCAGTCGTTAGCTGGAGACCTGACTTGATCAAACCAAGTACTTGATATTTACTGCTTCTTCCCTAATCCCGTGTTAGTCAGTGGAAAAGGGAGACTGGTCGGCTCTCAGTCAGAATAACGTGCCAATGCATGATGGCATGGTTTCCTGTGCACTGTTGCCTTAAGCTTGTGATATCAACCTGTTTTAGTGTAATGCATGTACTGTTTGTCACTGGACGTTAACTGATAAATCCATCATTATCATCAACTTCAACATTACCCTTACACCTTTTGTCATTCCACCTAGCCTTTCCCCTGCTCCATCTATTTCTCTCGCATTATCTCATTTTTTAAACAGCAGGAAGAATTAAGGATGGAAATGCGGAATGAGGAAATTTGTTTATGTATTCCGAAACAACAATTATAGCTTACGATAAGATCCAGTATTTATACAAAGATTATTTTATTATGATTTAAAAGTAAAGAATTAAGTCAAATGATAAGTTTATTTTCCTGTCATTTAATACGTGTAACACAATAAGATTCCATATCGGTTAACGTTTTTCAATAAGACATTCAAATGCATTCATAGAAACTTGTTCTTCGTTGAACGTCATTTAAAGCATTTTCACTTACTGAAATTTGATATTTGTTATAGTTAAACAGTCGGAAACCCAGTTGAAATAGAACAAAAGAATCGAAGCTCTTTGTTAGAGAAGGCGATAAATGCTTACTGTAATGTTTACTATAGTAACACAAATTTTAAAAGTTAATAGAAACAAATAAAATGACAGTTTCTTGTCAATTACGAAACGTTTAATTTTAAAAACACCATTTGCATAAGTTTTCAATTTATCTATTACATATTTAAGCAGAACAATTAGATATCAAGTTATCTATCAAGTTGGATGACAAAAATGCATAGCCTCCGATTTTAGAACATATCAATCTATTAGTTCAGTAATTTTCGTGTCTGCCCTTCCATTATGTGACTCAAGAAAAAATTCCAAAAAAGGGTTAACAATTGTATCGGAAAGAGAAAGTCGAGTGCACCTTTTTATTTTAGGGCGTGTTTGAGTTGAATATTTTGTCTTGAAATCGTACAAAACAAGAATATTTGATACATCATCTCGCTTCAGATTCTATCATTGTTATATATCAAAGCTACAGATTGACTTTATAACATAGAAAAATCGCAGTACTGAAGGATGAAATATATGGGTCAAGTGAAATACCTATCCAATGAATCACAAAACCAGAGAAGGTGTGTTCGAATAGCTTTTTTTTATACTAAAAGTACTTGACGACAGTCTTTCAAGTTGGATGATGAAAATGCATATCTTCGAAAAAAAATATTTGTTTGTATGTTATAACTATGGTTTATAGTCTTCAACCACTAAAAAATTCTGCCCTTCCACGAAATATTTAATTAGAATTTTTTTAAATTCCATCTGACAACTGATCATACAATAGTTTTAAGTTGAATCAATGCAGACAAGATCATTAACTGATGCCCATAAGCTAGTATATACATTTGTCTTTTAAAATACAACTGACATAAAAGGATCGTAATGGTGCTATGTGGATAAATTTATCGGTTTTCAAGATCAAATTTGGCAGCGCGTCATTCCTACAATGGCTTCCATTTCTATGATTGTGAAAATGAACTGGCGTATCTTGACGAAGTAGAATCCTGACTGTAAAGGGTTGTGTTTTTGCCCCAAAAAGACAGCAAGTAAACATCACAAACCAGAAACGTAAAATCTTAACGAGAGGTCGAAATTTTGTTTACCTTTATATATGTTATTCTTAGCCTTTAAAGGCTTTGTTGCTTCTCTGCACAAGGTTTAAATTTTAATTAATATATGATGTAGCGATTTGATAAAGTTGTACAATCACATTTGTTAAAACTAATTAAAAATAATCCTGAAATTATCTTTGTTGGACTCTAGAACATAGGTCGGATACCCCCAAGATCAAAACTATGACAGGAAGGATCGAAATCAAAAGACCGTTAAAAGAATACAATAAATCAAGACCACGCTTCATATCCATGTTGTTGTGATGTTTCGATTTTTAGTGAACTATAAGATAGATATATGCATGGGTTTACTTTTACGTACTACATGCAATATTTAATTAACTTCAATAACAAAGAGAGAAAAATCGTAAAGCTTGTTAAACTCGCCACGTGTCCATGTGTCTGTCATAAGTTAGTGCCATTTTTATATCTTCAATGCTTGTTGTTATTTGTGTATATTGACAAGATGTTCTTTAAGGGCGTATGCTCACCTTAGATGTCTATAATATTGCCTTTTGTGTTGTTTGGTTTCTGTTGCATCGACGTGTACCCCATATCGCCCAATATTTACAATCATACTTGAAACAAAATTAAAACTTACACTTGGACTTGAGTTAAAAACGTCATACATATATATATGTTAAGGACACATTGACGTATATTCCATGCTTCTGTGTGTTGTTTTTCTGTTCCTTTAATGCTGTTTTAATTGTGTTATCTATGTTTTCTAAAGTTTGGAACTTTTCTGCTTGTTATATACAAAGCTGTATTCTATACAATAAAATAAAAAAAAACACTGAACTCCGAATTTCCCTAATTGTATGTTCCATATTAATTATCGCAGATCTATACAAAAAAAAAAAAGACAAAAAACAGGCTAAAATAATTGATTTGAAAGTTGATCTGCTGTTAAAATCTCATTGTTTGACTTTTTATCCCTTAATGGCCAAACGAAATCCATAATAAAAAGGTTATCCTCAGTTCAAATGAACTTTCTCCGGAAATAGGAGACACTTACGAACTATCCATAACACTTCGTTGTTTCCTGGGTATAAAAAGCTATACTAAATTCACCGATGACTTAATTGACTCTTCTGTAATCAATCAATAAAGCATAATAAAAGATATTTAAATGGATGACATGTCTAATAACTGATATTAGATGTTTCAATGCCAACGTCGACACATAAATTAACAGCTCTTAATTAAGACAACCATTGATCAAATTAATCAAACTTTTAAATTTCTCTAAAAAATGAAAATCGTCAGTGTTTATTTGTCTTACACTTGACGCCACAAAATGAAAATCGTCAGTGTTTATTTGTCTTACACTTGACGCCACAAAATGAAAATCGTCAGTGTTTATTTGTCTTACACTTGACGCCACAAAATGAAAATCGTCAGTGTTTATTTGTCTTACACTTGACGCCACAAAATGAAAATCGTCAGTGTTTATTTGTCTTACACTTGACGCCACAAAATGAAATCGTCAGTGTTTATTTGTCTTACACTTGACGACACAAAATGAAAATCGTCAGTGTTTATTTGTCTTACACTTGACGCCACAAAATGAAAATCGTCAGTGTTTATTTGTCTTAAACTTGACACACAAAATCCTGGTGATGCCACAAATAGAAACATCGTGTATTCCATTTGACATTTATATAGAAGAGATTAATATAACACATTAAAACATGATTTATTAATAATATTTTGTTAAATCAATACAAAAGCCAGCTATAAGCTATTCTTTTTAAATTTCTGTAACATTTATATCATTCGTTCCATAGCTAAGTAGTTCTTAAATGGGGGGAAAATAATAATATTTTGAAAATGGATTTAAATGCATTTAAAGATATTTGTGTATTCGATAATTCTGATTTTTTTACACCTGACTTCGTGAACCATAACACGTGTAGTATCGAAGACAATATGAGAAAATACAACAATGTAAGTAAATATTGTTTGAAGTTGGTATATACAGTAGTAATTTAAAAATATTTTGTTAACATTATTTAATTCACAAAGTTTTTTTGTTTTTAAGAACATGTCGTATTGTATGATTATATATCCATTTCATGTTATAGAATTGGGCTATGTTTTCTATATTTGACGATTATGACAACATATTGGCAGGGTGGCAACCAGCAAACTTAACAAAATATGTTGAACGTTACCTGTACTGTTACCCAGGTATTTCAAAATGATGTGGATTCATTTATTTTCTTGGGTACCGATTTTCGTAGATTGAGGAAAACTTGCATTTTGATGGATATTTGATTTCGTGGATGTCTCTATCTTCATACAAAACCTATATTGTTGAATTTTTTAATTCGTGGTTCACCTGTACCAACGAAATCCACGAAAATTGGTATCTCACGAATAATAATGAATCCATGAATGTTTTTTTTTTTAAATATACTAACTATATATATATGGTATCAATACAAATTTTCTCTGCTTTTCAGAATGATAACCGAAGCCTTATTAAAAGACCACAGACAGCATCACCGTATGTCATGGCGGTCAAATACAGAAACAAGGCCAAGGTTGCCAGTCGGAAGACAAATCGTGCGATCATAACACGACGTCGGACTGGACGACGAAAAGCATCACTTATTGACAGTGAATATGGTGGATGTGAATCGTCGTTTCACACCTATAATACTTCATTAACAGACTTGTTTGACGAGTTCAACGACGATTTCGACTTTGATGGTATGCTTGATAATTACATTTAGACGATCACGTTTTTGTTTTCATTTGCTTAAAAACAATATGATTTAAGTCAAGATTACATAGATATTCAGTGTTGCTTTGTAAAAACATAAAACTCACTGCTTCATTCACTGTAACTTCGTTTTTGTTTTATTTTGATTTAAAAAATGTTACGGAAGCCGTTTTTAGGACAAATGGTATGTCACTGTTCGTAACCTTATTGAGTTTTGTTATTTTAAGAATTATCGTTCTTTGTTTAAAAAGATTTGGCAACAGGGACAAACTCAGTTGAACTAGAATCGTCTTCAAAAGTAGACACAAAGCAATCATTTAGAGACTACGAAGAAAGTTTTGTGACGACGTCTCTTGAAAGCTGTTCCCCATCACCTGTTTTGGCATTTAGAACGTCATCAGTAGCAGGAGTCAAACGTATACATTTATTTTACAATTAAATATGGTGCGGGCCGTTGTGGTAATGGCATGTTCATACACTATTCTTGTTTAAAATCAGAGTGTTTTTAGACATTTATTGTAAATTTTAAAGTTTCCTTGATATAACCAATCGTATTTATATGATATTAAAAGCTGATTTAGTTTTGCTTATTATTTGTTTTATGCACCATTTAACTTGTTCATTGTACAGCATAGAAAGGGTACTGGTTGACATTTGATTTTGGAACATAGTTTTATTTTTGTTATATTCTGTCACAATATTATGCAGCACAATGAAAGCTTTCATGTATTGCATTTAGTAGTAAAAACGAGGTCTAGCTTTACTTTTATAAATCAATAGTTGTATTTTGTGATCACTTTCATTTTTTTGGTGTTTTTTATGTAATTTAAAACATTTCACCAAATATCCTTATAGATTTCATAGTTCGTGTAAATCAAAATTTAAATAATGCTCACTCGTTTAAACTTGATAACCAATCAAATTTCAATGTTTTGATGTACCTTTTTGGAATCATTTAGCAGAATTCCTAATGCCTGCATCAATCAATTTTATTAAGTAAAGAAATACAAATGATCCAAAGGATTAGTTCAGTAAGACCCCTTTTTGGCCCCAAAATATAGCAGTTTTACAAAATTGTGAAAATGTAAACTTTTAGTTATTTATTGGACAGTAGAATGCTTCTGCTACATAAATATGTGCGGTTTTTGACAATACAATGCACATATATCGGGTACTGACATCATTAAGTCATGCTAAATTGCGGAAATGTTCACAATTTTAGCATTTTAGTTAAATTTTAGACTGTTTCCGTCTTAAATAAAACATAAAGATATGTTATTTCCTAATCATAGGGCTCATTACAAGCATGTAATCACATAAAGTAAAAATAAAAAGCCTTTCTCTCCCACTTGCATACACTCACACATACAACTATCGTTCTGATTAAGGATGATTGATTTAACAGTACAACACGTAAATGAAAAATAAAATACAGACATTTTTAAATGAAAGTGGCCGCATTCGTGTTCATTCATTATATTGAAAGATAAGTTGTATCTGATGATAAAACATCATATATATTTAGGTTGAGGATGAACACGGATGCGGCCACTTTCATTTTTGACAAAAAACATCTAGATAGTGACGTTTTTTGGCATATTTGATAGTTTTTCATACTTAAGCTTTAGCGTTTTTAAGGACTAAATCAATTAAAATCTTTCACATAAACTAATCGAATCAATTGAAATAGACACTTAAGTGTTTAAAAAGTGTCTAAAATCTTTCGTTAGATGAACTTGAAATTTGAGGCCAAAATCGGCCCTGACCGGACCTACTCCTTTCGTAACACTAATAACTTTAATTTTATTTACCGACCCGTGTAGGTCCATATCGTCCATCAAATACTAAATTTATTCTAAATAATATGTTAACCAAGTACATACATTTCAGAGGAGGAAAGTGAATCCAGGTCAGATAAGGATCCAGCATCTTATTGTGAGAACCAATATCGGCGCATGTGTAAAATGTTAAACATTTCACCAGTGTCATCCTTCATCCGGGAACTGTCAAAAAAGAGAGTATCAGTCAGGCATCGTTCGCTCTGTCCAAAAGATGCAAAAGCAATGTCTGTTGCTCTTCTTGTAAGTATATATAAACTAATTTTACATTATTTTTCTTTTTTAATCAACAATTAAACAAAGACATATGGAAATTATTTAGTTTGCCCATACAGACAGTTTCAGTAGTTAACCCGTGAGGAATTCGAATACAAGGAAGCTACATAGAATATTTCAAATATTTCCAATATCTGTGAGGTTAAAATGTAATTTAGTTAAACAACAAAAACATCATTTACAAAAAATATTTATCTTCGTGTTTTCTTTTTAATATTTTCACATCATCAATATGTGGGTAATGCATAAAACAACAATTCCTCAAAAGTGTTCTTACAATTTGTTTTTAATAAAATTGTAACTGTATGATTTTTAAGTTCCGGTATAATACAAACTGTGTGTTTGTGTGTTTACAGGAGAATCCAACAGTGCAGATATTAGATATGACAGATAATGAAATAGGACCAAAAGGTGCTTTGTATTTAGCTGAAATGTTAACGGATAACAGAATCATTACTGATTTAGTAAGTTCCCTCACACAACTTCAAATAAACATAGATATTACTAGTATTCTTAATCTTTTAAATATGATGAACATTATCAATAAGAGTACAAGAGTTTGTCGTGGCAGGTTGGTACATTAAAAACCTTTTTGCAACACGTATAAAATTCTGCAAATTCCGCTGTTGATACCAAAGCTTTTGCAGCAGTGTGAGGAACCAGAGTGATGTTAAAGAACGTCTCGTCTTTTTTTCTAAAAAGTTCATCGAATGATATATAAACCTTGTTGATAAATATGATGGACTTAAATAATAGATTATAAGTACTGACGTTGCTTATTATTTTAATTATGTGTTATGTTGTTCTTCTTATTGGCTTTGTATATTTCAAACTGTTAATGTGAAAGCACTTTTTTATATGATCCATTTGTTGTGACGGGCTCGGTATTTATACATCCCGCTATTGTGTGATTGTCTTATAAATGGTCATATTCTGTATTCTTGTCTTTCATTTTTGCTTTATTTGCTTTGTCTCAACAGTGTATTCATGCTATTTTGGTTTTCTTTGTTGACCCAGTTGTTTGCTTTTATAACGATTAAGATTACAACAGATTGTAACACGATGTAGACTGCTATATCCCAAATTTTGAATTATTTACCTATTATGTTTGTTTGTTTTTCCTACACATTGTTGTCAATAAAATGGAATTATATGCAATGCAAGTGCGATCAGGTTTAGCTGGCTATAAAACCTGGTTTACTTCATTTTCTACACAAGGAAATGCCTGTATCAAGTCAGGAATATGACAGTTGTTTTCCATTCGTTTGTTGTTGTTAATTTTGCCATTAGATAAGGGACTTTCCATGTTGAATTTCCCTTGGAGTTCGGTATTTTTGTTATTTTACTTCTTGTTATATCAAACGTCTTCTAACAAAATACAATGTATAAAATATCAACAATAATCGCCTTTGCAACAGTTTATTATTCCTAAATATTTTTTCTAACATGTAAAAATGTTCAAACAAATTTTGCTGCCATGACAGAACTTTTTACAGTATCTCGGATTAAATGAATCCTTATTGTAACATGTATGACATTCAGACAAATCATTTACCGAAACAAACAGCTTTTTACAACAGTTTGTTATTAAAAATCCTAGTGGCAACATCTTAAAGTATTACACAAATTCTACAGCTTTTCATTTGTGATAATGGTCTTGGATAATGAAATTGTATGCGCTTGTCATACAATTGAGAGGTTGAGCTAGCTATAACAACCGGTTCAATATACCTTTTCTACATAAGAAAATGCCTGTACCAAGTCAGGAGTATGACAGTTGTTATCCATTCGTTTGATGTGTTTGATATTTGTTTTTGCCATTTGATTAGGGACTTTCCGTTTAGAATTTTCTCGGAGTTCGGTAATAATGTTATTTTGCTTTTTCTTGTATTTTTTAGAACTTATCGGACAATCAGATTGGCATTGAAGGTGCTAAACACATTGTGAATATTGCAGTGGAGGTTGACAACTTTACTTCATTGAATCTCTCAGGTACGATTTTATCTTACATCGGTATAGTATTTCATAGGAGAACAATGGTTTACAAATATCTGTCTATATATATTTTAAACTATGGCGAAAGGTACCAAAGACTCAATGAAATCATCAAAGAAAGAAAAAAACGACAATCCAATGACAAAAAAGAAAACCGACGAAAAAACAAACAGACTCTAGAAAGATGTCAACTGATGAAATTTTAAAAAGCTATCAAAATGTATATGTGTGTGTCATAAGATTGATGATCCATTAATGTCTAACCCAACCTTTATCTCATTTCATTCAGATTTTTTGGAATAAGTTATTTATAAAGAAACATAGAATATATAAAAAAAATTCTGCCTAGTTCTTACTTTTTATGGAGATTGCACATTATTAGGTTTTTTGTAAAAAAAAAATTGAAATATATTCTGACTTATTTTATTTTTAGGAAATGGTTTTCGTGAATTTGATGCAATACATTTAACAAAACTATTCGAGGTAAGGTGTCAACAGTATGAATGATAATCCGATTTGGCGCTGGACATTTGCCAAATGAATACAATTGATAAATTGATAAAAAGTAAAATAACAAAACTACCCTACTCCGAAGAAAATTCAAAACGAAAAGTACATAATCAAATGGCAAAAAATCAAAACAAAACTCATACATATCAAACGAATGGATAACAACTGTCATATGCCTGATTTGGTACAATCACTTTTTTTGGAAGAAACCATACTTCATAAATTTTATGCTTTGTGGATTTCCTAACGCAATACTATGAAATGCAGCAGTTGTTATTTTTACAAAGGCTATAAAACCGAATTACTTGTAGTAGAATCTAATTATCTGAGTATCTATCTAAGGCGATCTGTTTTTTCATCATACAACCTATCATTAATATCAAATAATCGACATCTTATGCGTATTGCTTTTGTGAATCTAATCTCAAGGTATTATAATATTATCAACTTCATGATAAAAAAAAAAAGGTTAAATACATGCACTGATGAATGCTAACTTTAGTGCACACACAGAATGTAAAGATATAATTTCGTTTTTGTACATTTTAGGATACACATAATTTACTCAGACTAACTTTAAGCCATAATGAATTTCGGGAGTTTGGAGGAAAAGTCATAGGCGATGCATTAAGTAAGTGCATTTCATTTAATCTCTTAATCTTTATGTTAACATGTTGTTATGAAGCCTGATGTATAGCAGATGTTAGTATAACGATTTAACATGCACAAATACAAATAGATCTTACTTTAACAATATCTTAACTTGCGATTTATTCAAATTAGAAGTTTTATAATGCTGCAAACCATTGCATATTTTTTATGCCAAATACCACGATATGATCCTAGTTCGCTTAGCTAGAATACGCAACCTATTTCTCAGTATGCTTCAACGACCTTATTTTCAGTCCTTTCTTTTCAAAATCAGCATTCATACAAAGTACTTGATTTTAAGAGAACACAACTTTATAAAATTTGAAAAAGATATATTTGCGAGTTAATGTCCAGTTTATAAATAAATGAAGCTAAGCAAATTTCTCTGTCACTTTTGACATTTCTCGGTTGTGCCAATCTCTATGATGAGTTTATTTATGGCCAATTCCGGTTTCAGCTGAGTTTATTTTAAAATATTTTTTTCAGAAATCAATGATACATTGGAAGAATTAGATCTCAGTTGGAATCATCTACGGTTTGATGGTGCTGATGCTATTGCAGACGGATTAGCAGTAAGTTCTTACACATGTAGGTACCGAAACATCGCGATGACGTATAGTTTACAGAGTAACAATCGCACTAAACTAATTGGTGTTTAGCCACAGTACATTAATATGAGAATAACATAAAATGAATATTTCATCTTATTGCATTTAGACTACAATTCTAAAATTGATCAAGAAATAATACAGCTAGTCAGGTAATACAACAAAACACAAACGGTCGCATACGCCGAATTAAACTTTTCGATAGTTTAGCAAACATCTCTTTCTAGTATTATTATTACTTTTTATGATGTTACATTTCATTTAGAATCAATGAAACATTTAAATTTCAGCAGACTTGAAAACAAACTGCGAGAGCCGTAGTGTAGTGGTTAGTGCATCGGACTACTAACACAAATTGTCGGCTCTCCCTTGACACCATTTGCGAGTATGGCATTGAAGAAACGATGATAGTCCGTCGGAAGTGGACGATAAATGACAGACCCGTGTTAAGAGAGAGCCATATATCTTGCACGTTAAAGACACTAATGCCACTACAAGGCAGCACTCGCACCCGCAAAGTGGAAAGGGATTAATATAAGTTGCAAAACTTGTTTCCCAATCCACTATCAATAAATATGTTTAAACTAAACTGCAACAGACTTGAACACAAATTTAAACAAAGTTGAACATAACAATATGTTGACATGTATAAGCTTGGATCGTTTGTAATGGCTTCATACTTCAAAAACTTGAACACTAGGACAGGTTCGAATATGTGTCAAATACGACTATGGGTAATGCATTTTACTGTGTCAATTGATAAATAAAACGGGTTAATTTATATTTATTAATCACTATTTGAATTTTCTGAGTATCATGACTATGTGGTTGTTTATATTTTGCAGTTAAATCAAGGATTAAAGAAATTAGATATATCATGGAATGGATTTTCAATGCGAGGTTGTGAATCTCTTGCCAAAGCTTTAGGATTTAATGAATATTTAATTGAACTGAATTTGGAATGTAACAGAATAAACAAAGATGCCTTAGAGAAACTTTTAAAAGGAATGAAAACAAATCAGTCTTTAGAAGTGTTGAAGGTATGCATGCTTAATGTATTTTGATTATTTCCCTTTTTTCTGATAATTAGATAGTGTTGAAGTAATACAAATTAAGTTCAACATGATGATGTTCTTAACTTATGGTTCAGCAAAAGTACATAGAAATCAAGCAAAGAAACATTAGAGCCAGTTTAACAATTGTATTGATTACACACAAAAAAATGTACACTTATTTCAGTATTGAACGTAGAACTTATTATTGCTACTATGCAGGTTATGATTATTCTCCAAGAAAGAATGATTACAACTTCGAAGATGTAGTAAGGTTTAACATCTCTGAAATATTATATGTAATGATTGGAACTTTCACGTGATATTCAGCACATTTAACTAACAGAGTGTATATATACAGCGGATAATTTTTAATGGAATTAATTTTTCGGGAAAACTAATGGATATATGTATTGGAATTGCTAGCGCTCACAATGGTAGAATGCAAAAAAGGAACGGATAGACACACGTTCAATTATTAAACAATATGTATATCATACTGCAATAGACAGGAAATCGAAAGTTGAGTGAGCTGTTATGACTAGAAGACTGAAATTGCAGGAAATTGCAGGCTTTCTTCTCATTTTCGTAATCATGTCCTGACTTTCGTTTTAGTTGGGCTGGAATCCTATCACGACAAAAGGTGCACAGATGATCCTAGATTTTATCAACGATAATCCTACCTCAGGGCTGAAGAAAGTCGATATTCGAGTAAGCATTGAAATGAATGTAGAAATACTGTTTTTAAAGACACCAAAAGGACCAAAACGTACCAATGATTGACGAGAAACACATGAAAACGAAGTCAGATTCTTGAACAGCATTAAAGCTGTTTTCTAATTACACTTTGAAAAACAGTTTGCTTAATTTGTATTTTAGTTTTGTTTGGGTATTTGTTCCATCGTTTTAAAAAAGTTTGCAATTTGAAGACAATCAATGGGTGGGGTTCAATTATGAAACGAAACCAATATATGCTGATTTAATTGTACAGATGATAATATTAATAACCGTTGTTTTTACAAGACACTAAAGCTTTCAAACAAATCAATCTATTTTTCAATACCCTCAATAGGAAAAAATATCTATATAAGGAGAACAACACAACTACTCGATTGCTCAGATCATGGAATTTATGGATTGATTGTACATCAACTATTACGTTAATTTTTAAAACTAAAAAAAAGCGCATGAATTAATCAAATCTCTTCCTTTACAACTAATGCTCTTTCTAATAGCACATTGTTAATTTGCTGCTTTTCAGGTGTTTTAGTGCTTTCATTGTTTTATAACGTTGACGGTTGCTTTATAAGATCCTTCCCCTATTTGCGTAAAATACAATATTTGAAATAACATTCAGGATTAACTGCTAAAACTCACATATGATTCAAAGCAGTTCATAGGAAACCTCTCAAGACAGTTCAAAATATGAAGTGCTTATCTATATATATGTTGCTCAATTTCGATCGATAATTTTTCCCCCCAACTTTAATCTACTTTCATAGACGCAGCTTGTAGAGAAAGAATTTTCAGAGAATGTGAAAAAACTAAAAGAAGATAAGGATATAATGTTTATTCATGGACCAATTCGTGGAGATCATGGTGTTGGTGAAGATGATGACGAACTCTCTCTAATAGATGAAAATCCTATAATAGTGCTTATGGAATTCGGACATATGAATGGTTTCCGGCTAACAGATCTCTTTTCTGTTTTTGATAAAGATGGAAGTAAATCCTTGGACTTGAGTGAAATAAAAACGGGCTTGATGGTATGTTAATATGTCCATAACAATTTAAAGCTACCAATTGCAAGGGATAATGGGGAAAGCAATCGAATGACGGCATATACTGAAGATATATCAAGAGCATACTACACCTTGATTTAGTGCAAAATGCAAATTCAATCTGATTCTAATGAACAATAACTTTAAACAAACTAAAGTGTTGAATAATAAAACTGTTCGACTAAAAAGGGGTTTAGCATATAAGTTCTTGAAGGATAAGCCGTTTAGTGTTCATACGTTCACCTATTAGTGAAACTTAAACCTGGTTATGAATCTAGACGACATAAAATGATTCAATGCATCAACAAACGAAAGAGTCCGTGATGTT
>CM034361.1:34270786-34333587 GCA_019925275.1 Mytilus edulis | reverse complement strand
AATATATGTAAATCGTCGTTTTAACAGCACTAGAATTATTTATGTTAACCGTCAACGAAATAGTTTCGTGAACATTCACAACCCATCCCTTATCAAGTTGCACCAATACGAATTGCAATACATTGAGCTATTGACTTCCAAGCCAATAATGTATCAATGATTCGCTTTTTTGTCTAATATATAGCTAATGCGCGATTAAGGGGTTAAAGGACATATTTGTGTTTATCCTGCTGAACATTTTTATCAGTATACTAAAAATATAAAATGTTACTAAAAAAAAAAGGGTATGTATTAAATTCATTTTCACCGATTTTAATCAAATTTTCATATTCTATTTATAACAATGTAAAACATTATCCAACTATTAAAAGTCTAAAATAAACAATTAACCAGGCACGGGCATGAAAAGACGTAGCTTCGTTCGTGAGTAATTTAGTCAAGAAGCCATCTAATTATTTATCGAGTTGACCTCTAAAATCATCCAATGACCATATAAGCGATGTAAACATAAATAAAAATATAAATAGATTCAGCAAACTCGTGCTGTTGGATCATTCTATGTCTATTCATTTCATATTATAGATGAAATATATATTTATAATCGTTTTTACCTTTATAAGAATGATATTTTATGGATCGAATCAGTCAATCAAATGATTTACCTTTGTTTCACTTTATATACATTTTGTTCCTATAAATAACTTTACACATACAATTCACGTGTTATTCGTCTCAACCTAAGGGGTTACATTGAAGTTCACATGAATACGGATTCAATGAGGTCGAATTATTCACTTACAAGTGAATAAGTCATAATCAATGTTTTTTAGCATATTTTTACCATACTGGCTGCTAAAAGCGAATTATTATTTCACCATTTGCATTTTATTAATGATTGAGCAAAACAAATAATATATTTATTTTGTAAATATCTCGTAGCTAGTGCCCCTTTAAGTACGCATCGTCCCTGCGTAATCTTTAAGTCCTACAAAATATAATTATTTTCTAGAAATATGGATACTAGTATATCCTCATTTTATTTATTCTGCAAGTTTTAGGACACTTTCTTGTTATAATGCACATATAACTTTATTTTACAGGGTATTTATGAAGTATGTTACAATCTTTTATTGCCTGCTTATAGTTTTGTTGGGCTACTACTTTGTATACTGTTAGTTTTATGATGGAGATTGTTTTTTTTTTATATTTTTTTTCCTTTTATTTCTTTTTTAATTTGAAAATTTAGATAAAAATATTGAAGGCAAATACGAATATTGCATTTTAAAAATAATAAGCATTCCAAAGCAAATATATTGTACTTCTCAAGGAACAAATGTTCCAAACTAAATAAATCTCATTTTAAAACAACAAATGTTCCAAAATAAATAGTATTGTAATATATTTATAACAGACAAATGTTCCAAAAAAAATATAAACATTGTTAGAAACTAAAACGTATTATATTTTTAAATGAACAAATCGCTAAATCAAATCGTATCATTATTATGTTATATACTGTTTATGCTAATGCATATTCAGACTTTACAAGAGTGTGCTCCATACGCAGAAACCTCTCCAACAGAGTTATGATGAGGAAAGACTAAAATTGACACTCCGTAAATGGACACCATCACGAATTGGGTCATCTTTACGATGTGTCTGTGTCTTAACTAACAAACGACATTTTTATCAAATCTTTGATTGTGATTTATTATCTAAGTCGTTTTTCTGCTAAGTTCTGAACGTGACTTTTCACGAATATGATTGTTCTGCCGAGGGTGAATTTGCATTGCTATACGACGTGTCTCAATATTTTCACATCCAACATTCGTGTATTCTCTTATGATGCTTCCTTTGTAAGTTCAGTTGGATATTGTGTTATGTCTTATCGTTTGTAGTATGAATTCTATATTTCCTGTACATTTTACATATGTTTTATTTGTCATTATAGTCGTGTTACTTTCTATTTTCCATGGATAAAGTCTTTTGCTGGTCCAAATACTTATGACGTCATCACATCATTTATTTTATATAGCTTTTCAAAACAGTTGTAATCATGATAGTTATTTAGAATAGTATTGTGAAGATAATTGGGAATTTTTGGATTTCGTTCAATAATATTGTACAGACTTCAAAATTATATATACGTCACAAAGTAAGTCACTATTTGTGGTGTTCTGTGTTGTCATTAATGTGAGATGGCTGTTGTTATTCTGCGATCTACATGTTTTCATGTTCTAATCTATTATTTATTTATGCATTTTTTCATGTCATATTTTCAGTATTTATTGATGATTTTTTAGTGCTGAGTGCCCTTGTGTTTGTGTGAACTGTATTCCTGTCACGTTGTATTTTCATTTTCGCGAAAGTTTTTTAGCATTGCCATATCTGTGGGAGGTATGAATAGACCGTAAACAAGGTTCAACCAACCGATTTTTTCGTAATAACCTGTACCAAGTCAGAAATATAGCAGTTGTTCTCAAATATTCCGTTTCTGTATACGTTGACTGTTTTTCGTTTCTGTTGTTCCGTTGTTTTCATTTTATAGATTATGTTTTCCCTTGGTTTTAGTTTGTTACCCGGATTTGTTTTCTCTTAATCGATTTATGACTTTTGAACAGCGATATACTACTGTTGCCCTTATTTTTCAATAATTTTTTTTATTTAAAACTTTTGTCTGACTGTTGCAGTGCAGTGTATAGTTTAAAAGCAGTATGCACATCTTGTTGACATTTTTTTCTCTTCAAATTATATATTTATTTGTAAAAAACGATATTATCATACATTATGCATATTTCTTATATTATCTATTCATTTCATTGGACACGCGGCATTTTTTATTTTTCACTAACCTTTCTTAAGCCCGCCAATCCATAGCAATATGTAATAATATAAGCAACGGGTGTTAATGCCTAAAATAAACGCTTATTGAGCCGAATCGGAACAATTAACACCCGCTTCGGCCGAGGTCTACCCATTCTAATAATAACATCATTTTTTTTTCTTTCGTGGTTATCAACCAAGGCAATATGTTTTCATTATCACACATGCATAACAATAACTGGATAAAAATCAGAACAGAAAGTTTATGAAAAAGCATAATGGGTTGGGTTGATGTTTCATTCACATAAATCTCACATTTTTTTGTAATGTCAACATCTGGATCTGGGATAGGTAAATAGAAAAGACACAAAGTTAAAGGACAGAATATGTTTCGTTGATTTAAGGTGGTTCAGTATAAGAAATTGTGACGACTCAAACGATTGATATAGATTTATACTGCACATTAGAAACATAAAATGCACTGACTACCTAGCAATACGAAATTTTTGTTCTCACTTCCCCTGTATATTTCGTGTAAAGTACGGAAAGTTCGCACATCGTCTACTGTAAAAAAGAGCAAACATGGTGATGTTTATAATTTTGTATTAAAATACCAGTAGCATGACATAAATCTACGCTAAATTCAATACCGCACTACAACAAAACGAGAAATACTAAATTTACACGAAATATGATTATATATTTATGATACCAGATATTTTGCAATAAATACCTTCTGGCATAAATATTAAGAACATTATTCTGTTATATGTTATACCATCTCTATGTTTAAGCATGGCAATTGTTTTTCCCAATTCAAATTCTGAATTAATGTTCCGTGCATGTAAACCTTCACATATTGTGGATTTTGTATGTTCATTGATACCAATTTTTGTGGATTGATGCACATTTTAATATCGTGGATATTTTCCAAAAGTCTGAATATACACATATAAAAAATGTTTACTTCGTTAAACATTATAATTTGTTGATTACCGATACCAACGAAATCCACGAAATTTGGTAAACCAGGAATAATAATGAAACTACTGCATATCTTTATGGTGCCACTGATCAGTCATTAATTATAGTAGTATTTGTATTTACAGATGGCAGGGATTCCTCTACAAGAACACTGTTTAGAGTTATTAATAGATAAACTAGATGATGATGACAGCGGGGAAATAGAATATGCGTAAGTATTCATTTCCACATATCAAAAAGTTTGTCTTCATTTGTTTGTAATATGAATCTAATATTGCATTAAGAATCTGTAACTTAGAAATATGTTTCTCCGCAAAAATTAATTTGCCATCATAAATAGACTATGGCCTAAGAATAAATAGAGAATTGAAATGGGGAATGTGTCAAATAGACAACACCCCGACCAAAGGACAGAAAACATCCGAGGGTATTAATACAGCTGATGACACATGCGTAATCATCTGATTTAATTATTTTTTCTATCTAAACTCAATTCGTCTGGACAGGTTGTAAAATTAGATTTTTAAATGACTCAGTAGTGGAAATTGCACATACTGTGTTTCAATTATGCAGTTTACACGTATTTGGGATAAATTGTTAAGCATTTGATTTTATGTGCTTCATTTTAGTGAAATGATGCAGGCGCAGATGATTCATAGACGACAAAAGGCTCAAATGATGAAGGATATAGCAGATGGTTCAGTTGATATAGAAAAGACTGAGGTTGGTCGAGTAAGGGGTAAATTACACAAACTTATGGCTAAACATATGGACGGAAATCCTGCTTTCAAACGCCGCGTGGATGATTTTAAGAAGTTATTGGAAAGCTCTCAGAAAGATGAAATTCTTCGAAAAGAATTCGAAAAGAAGGTAGCAATGCGTAGATCATCTAAAGTTGAGCGGGAGAGAAAACAAGAAATTACAAAGGCAACGGAAGAAGCACTGCAAGATATTATTGAAGCGGACACAATTGAATCACAAATGCACGTCGATACAAATAAACTGTCAAACCTAACACTTGAAAAAGTTGACAAAGATCATACACTATTAAACAATGGGACAAATAAAACACCGCGGTCTAATAAAAATGAAAATGATTGGATAGCTTTACATGTTTAGTTCGAATGATGTAATCTATATATGTTCTCGTTGGTGTTCAAATATGTTACAGATGTCAAGTTAAATTATTTTGTTGTATTTTTATAATAACTGTGCCATGTCTTCTTGTCGTATTAAAGGCCTTCACGAAGCAAAACTGTTAGTGTTGTCTGTCTCAGCGCCGATTCATAATAAACACATGTGAAACATATACTAGTACTGTATTATGATTTTTCCTTCTAAGCAAACCTTGTAAACTTAGCCACTGTCAACCGTCAGTTATAATCAGAAAACGTTGTCGAATTTATGTTGATGTCACGTAAAACAAAATTCACCTGATGAAATGACAAAGAGGTCTGATTAACTGAGCAACCCTTGGAATCTGCAATACGTATACAGGGCTTATACATATTGTATGTTCCAAGCCTAAGTTACAAGTTTATAATGGTAACGACAACCAACGAACCGTAATGAAAATTCGCAATATAGGCCTTGATTGCTTTCCTCGTTTATGACTTAACATTGGGCAGTCTCCATGTATAATTGTTAAATCAATGTTAAAAGTGTTTCACGCGAATAGTAGTTTTATTTACTTATAGGATATTTTGACTTTTGATAATTTTAGCCACTTTTATTTCTAGCTTAAACTCAACACTACAAAACTTCGTTCTCATTAAAATCAGTTGTTAGTTTTTCGCTACGATACTCTCTACCTAAGAGGCAGTGTATTTTATCACAAAATCGGATTTTAATCAGATTGGAAAACTTGTATCCTCGTCTCAGGGGTCTTCGTTCTAATGAGAAATGCATATGAAGTACGAAAACATGATCTGACCATGCACTTTTAGAACAATTGATCAATTGATATGGAAGAGATCGGTTTGCAGTGTCGACTTCTTGCTTAAGGCGTATTTAATGAAAAGCATGATATCTTGAATCAGTTTTTAAACATCTGTGTTGATTCCATTATTTAGGAAGTTCCTTTCCCGAGGAAATCACCTTCCTTGCAAGTCTTCTATGATTTTTTACTAACATTTCATTTCCATATTTGGTAGTTTTCCTTTACATCACAATACTTAAAACATTAAACTCATTCAAAACACAAAGGTCTTTCCTTTCCCCTTTCAAGGGATAGATAGCAAATAAGACAGATTTGCCACAAATTTGTTATGATTTTGTTGTTCTTATAGATTTGTGAATAGGTAATCGAGCTATTTTATTTCTATACCAACTTACGATTCATTTGTACATGAAACGACCGTTCAACGTATCAAATATAATTTTGTCATATTTGATGAATTTTTGTTAGAAGTAAGTTACCATATGGGTTCTTTAAAAACAAACCTGCAGAAAAGAGGTTTGTATTGTAAATGGATTAGTGAGTTACCTTAGATGGTTGCTATATGTCAATGTAACAAAAGGTAGACTAAATAATACAATAAGTATCAGTATGTGGTTATAATGAATAATAACTGCGGATATTAGAATTCAAGAAGAGAGGCGACTACAAAGTCCTATGGTTGTAATGACAAAACGAAAATGGTTAAGGTATTCTATCGAGTCATTAATGCGTCTAAGTGATCGAAATCGAGATAATTTCAACTCTGCTATCTGATCTGAGACATGTTCGTCAATAATGTATGTAACCAACGCTTCATCATGTTTAAGTTAAAAGAACTTTTATTATTTATAAAGAATGTGAATACACATCCATAAGAAACCAATTCACTTCCTCTTATTGATATATAATAATGCGACGAAAAAAAGACGACTCTCATTTCAAATAAAGCAACTCAACGACTTTATAGATCTGCACGCCTTGACATCGAAGAGCAAACAAAGGTTCCATGAAGACAGTTTTTAAGTCCATTTACTAAACATATCATAAATTAATCAAGATAACAAGTCGTATTTTTCAATTGAAACCTTTGCCATTCTTTGACATCCAAGATTTTCGATAACAGACACATCTTTCAGCATCATATCATTGTATTTTTCTATGTTATAAAGTTCAAAATTCATATACTAATATTATATACTGAGCCAAAAAAGTTTAGCAACACTTTTTTTAAACTTTTTTGTTGTTGTTGTTTCTGGAAAAAATATATTTAAACATAATTAATATAATCCTTATTTTTACCTGTAATTTAAAAAATACGTACTTTTTTCCTGGTGATTGATTTCGCGCCATTTTAGCTTTGCACGTGTAATTGACGTTTTACCTTCTGTTTCTGTACTTTTAAAACGATATTTAAAATTTCTTTTTCACTAACGTTCAGAAGCATACCATTGATAAGAAAAACACATACACCTTTGAAAAAGTTGCATGGGGCGTCAACCAGGGCTCCCCGAAAATGACCGTCAGAAAGGTCTTGGAATGGTTGATGCCGGAATGAGCGTTGCTGACATCGTGGCTCGATTTAATGTGCATACAGCAACAGTTTAGAGACAAACAAACAGATATCGACAAATTGCAACTGCACATGATAGGTCGATATCTCGTAGACCAAAAAAAAAACTATTGTCAAGGGAGGAGCGCTACCGTTGCTTTTCGTCAACACGTGACAAGGTTTTTCCGGCCACAAAAGTAGTGCATTGACTAAGGGCAGCTGCTGGTGTGCCTGCCTATCCTTCTTTGGTGCACTTAGGGCATGGCTGAGAAATTGATATTGAATAACACTATATTCATTATCGCATTTGACCCTCCCGCGCTCCATACAAAGAAAATCCTAATGAATGTGAGTGATACACATCCATGTTGCTTCTGACATGTCATAATCCCTTTTTTTTATTATTAAAATTATATGTTTTTATGATTTTGTAATAAAATAGAATTTCACATTTTTGTTGCTAAACTTTTTTGGCTCAGTATATATACAGCTTGCTAATGTATCACTAATGTTTGAAACAAGATCAAAATTCCGTTCATGTATGCATCTCCTTGTTTTCCTAGTCTGATTTATCTCTATTATTCTCGTTTTCGGGTGCATCATCTCATCAACCTTTGAATTGTGTCATTTTATTTGGAATATATTGGCCTCTAGCATCACTAAAGATACATTTATTTGTCATGATGTGTATCCAGTTTTGGTACCGTCTAATGTTATTGGGAATTTCACTTTATATATTAGGGATTCTGTCGAGAACTATGTCAGAAAATGAAATAACACTTTATAAATTTGATACTTTCTGCATTTACCTTCACAATGAATGCTTAAACAAACAATGAAAGCTAACGATGTAAAACACTTGAAGAGTTAAAGACCAGAAGGGTAATAAATAGAATAGCCAAATGTATCTAATTTTAACGTTGTCTGAGGGAGTTGGACACCAGGTGTGTGTTTATAATCATCTACATTCTCTACTAAATAGTTTATGAAAGATATGGTATAAATCACATATCAGTATCGAGAACAAGGATACTTAGCGTATATACTCATTACGCCTCTGTTTAAGCTAAGGCCGTTGATAAAAACAAAAATCGGAAACCTTTACAGATACATGAACACCAACGATTTATATCAATGTTCAAAGAGATTCATAGTTGTACAACACTGCCTTGCCTTAATGTATGAATAGACTTAGGATATTACCATTTAAATATATGCAAGAAAAGGGAATCAGGTATTGACAATTTACTTGGGTACACAATGTTTAACAAAATTTCAATTACATAAGGGACAATTTTAAGAGATAAATTGACTGATTTGTGTTCCTTTGCAACTTCACTCATATTTCAACAAATGAGTCTTCTAGCCACAAAACCAGGTTCAATCTACCAATTTTCTTAAAAATTCCAGTACCATGTCAGGAAAATGGCAGGTGTTATTTTGTAGTTCGTTTCTGTATGTGTTGCATTGTCATTTTTTGTTTTTGTTGCACTTCACTGTTTCTGTTGTTTCACTGTTTTCCTCTTATAGTTGATGTGTTTACCTCAGTTTTAGTTTGTAACACTTTTTTTTTTCTCTCAATCGGTTTATGACTTTCGAACAGCGGTATACTACTGTTGCTTTTATTCTTCCTTCACAATTGAGTATGCAAATTACACGGTGGTTTTTCAAACAATACTTCCATAATAGAGGTAGTCCTTTCAAACTAAAAGAGGGATTGAGAGGATCAGTGCAATTAAATAAATTAAAAAGACCAATAAAGATACAAAGTATTTTTTAAATTGAACAGCGATATACTACTAATGCCTTTATTAGGTCTGGTAATTTATAAATTGTAAAATAAAAAAGTAATCAAGACTCAGATAAACACCATTCTATTGAGTCCCACTATTATCCGCCTCTAAACGACTTCCTCTGTGTCTGTTGTATGAGTCATGTCTCATGTAAGGGCTTGAGAGTACGCATTGTCCTTTTACTATACGTTTTGGTTACTATGTTAGTCGTATCTTTCCAGTTAAAAATAAAGGATGCAACAAATATAGCGAGGTCTGCTAAATATTTTGACACAATCTAGAAATCGACAATGATGGACTGCGGAAAAAATAAAATGTATGGTAGAAAAGAGATGACTCGTTTTTGTCATTGTGAACTACTAGTATATATGTGTAAATTGAACGGAATTTTATAAGACTATCATTCCCTCGAGATGTTTAGCTAGCTATAAAACCAGGTTTAATTCCCTATTTCCTACATAAGGAAATGTTTTTATCAAGTCAGGAATATGATTTTTTCCGTTAGTTTGAGGTGTATGAGCTTTTTATTTGTCATTTAATATAAGACTTTCTGTTTTGAATTTTCATGAAATTCAGTATTTTTGTCATTTTACTTTTTTATAAAGATATGTATTTAATTCCATTCTATCAGCCCTTGTAAATGAACTATTACTTTCCCGGTTGATACAATATTCTAAAGGTTACGTTACGTTTACGGATACCTATTATGATCTCCTTAAAAAGAGTTGATACAGACAGGAAACTTTTGAAACAAGGGTTATTAATGATTAAAGCTAATGAACCAATGCTTTTGAAATGATAAATTAAGGTAACAATAATTTATTAATGTTCAAAAAAAGAGGGACGAAAGATACCAAAGGGACAGTCAAACTCATAAATCTAAAACAAACTGACAACGCCATGGCTAAAAATGAAAAAGACAAACAGAAAAACAATAGTACACATGACACAACATAGAAAACTAAAGAATAAACAACACGAACCCCACCAAAAACTAGGGGTGATCTCAGGTGCTCCGGAAGGGTAAGCAGATCCTGCTCCACATGTGGGCTGGCACCCGTCGTGTTGCTTATGTGATTACAAATCCGGTAAATAGTCTAATTCGGTAGGTCACATTCATGAAAGGGAAGGGGATTGTAGTTACGACGTAAGGAACATATCCGATATGTCAAATGTGATAACTTGATTAGAAAGATACAAATCCAAAGATAACAAACACAATCTTAAGTATCATGTTAAATCCAAAGATAACAAACACAATCTTAAGTATCATGTTAAATCCAAAGATAACAAACAAGCGAAAATGTGCAAGAGTCTCCTGAAATACCATGCAAATCTCACTCAAGAGTAGGACACAATCGATAAAAAAATACAGAGATTAATTATGGCTATTCTAATAACATAAGACGGAACTTCGCTACTTCTTTGTAGCTCTCAGGGCCGTAACTACCTATGAGGCAGGGGAGGCAGTTCCCCTGAATTTTCTACATCAATTTTTTTTTGAAGTAATAAAATGAAATATTGACAATATATACACGAAGAACTTGAATTTATATTATAAACAACACTAGTTTACAGTTTTAACATTGTTATCATGATACGTGATATGTCTGTCATTTTCCGGATTTTTGATCGAAAGTGAACCGTTTCAGTATTTATTTTATTTATTTTTTTCGTGTGGCCGTCCGTCTGTTATTCAGTATTCGTACGAGAACACATATGAAACTTTGCTTTCGACAATTTTGAATAAAACATAACTATTCACATTTATTTAGGGGCTCAATTAAGCAGAGGAAGTTACCTTTGTATTGTGAATCTTTTAAGATATCGGAAATTCATTACCGGCTGAATCAGCTGTTGGGTCGTTTTTAACGTCTCCCGATCGTACGAGAACATTAATATTTATGGTCAATGCCTCCCATTTGTTGTAGCAGTGACTTTCTATACTAAGTATATACTAGCATAGAAAGTACCTGGTAGTAATTAACATGTCTGTTCAGCTTTCAACAATATTGAAATTCAAGGTCCTCGATAAAAAAAAATCTTGCGTTCTTTAATCTTGCTTTATATGTTTTTTTAACTTACCAGTTTGATTTCTAACAAAAATATCTTTAAATACAGATAATAATTATAGGTCAAAGTACGGCCTTCAAGACGGTGCCTTGGCTCACCCCGAACAGCAATCTCAGCTTGTTTTTGCATAAAAATTGCTTCCAGGTTTAAGCATAACTGACGTTTCTCAAAGAAAGGAAATCGAAGGGAAACGGGTCATTTTTAGCCATTGACTGAGAGAGAAAAAAATCGGCTTGGGGCTACGCCCCCAAACCCCCTATCTTGGGGGCTTCAATCGGTGGCCCCAAACCCCTGTCTCCCCTGAATTCGAACCCCAGTTACGGCCCTGGCTCTGTTGGAGCTGATCCTGCTAATGAAGTGTGAACATGCATGAGCGTAACATATGAATTGAGATGCTAGAATGTATTGAATACATAAGTACGGAGTGGGCAACTGTATGTAACTGCTGATCATGAGAAACGAGAATATGACGATTGGAAAGTTGGAATCATCACATCTGTCCTTGATTCTACTTCCACTTATCTTGCATGTCAGTATCGAGAATAAGTTCAAAACATGAAGAAGATCTTATACTTTTGTTAATTGCGTTAATCTCAAGTTCGTTGTGATATATGTGATTCAATTACTCAGTTAAATGTAGGTTATTGACTGATGAGTGACAGGACATTCTCGATATATCTGAAGGTGAAATTGATTAAATTTGCATATCTATTTTTCTTTTTTGTCAGTCATGTATTTAATAAAGGATGCTTAGTATGAGTACAATAACAATTTAGCATGCGGAAGTGCACAGTAAGTACCAATAAGAAAACAGATTATAAATGGGTTTTATGTCCAAGAACATTTTAGGAAAGCTATCTTGACTAAGATAACTGTTAAGTACTCAGGTGGACATCAGGGCATCATCATGTACCAAGACCAACTTCTTATATCAGATTGGCAAACAATGCAATATTTTTTTAAACAGTAAACTCTATCAACAAATAGTAATCTTCGTTTTCCCTTATTCTTTTCATCAGAACATACTTAACTTTTTGAAATATATTCTCGCAAACTCAATATTTCAAAAGTTTTCATATCAATGGCATGCCAACAATCTTGGAAAAGAGTCATATTTTGAAAATGTCTACCCTTGAAACAAGCATTTGCTTATGAGGACTATGTGGAACAATCTAAAAATTGTCGAATGAGCTTTATATTTGTGTATACGTAATTTTTCCATTCTCTTTTTCACATTACGCAGCAAAATGGCGGATTAACAAGTTTTAATGCAATTTTCTTGATAAAAATTTAGGACAGGACACGCTGTATGATTATTTTTTTTCAAAATTATTGAGTCTGGTGTAGATAAACACAACTTTGAAGTACTAAAATCATAAGATTTGTATTTCTTTTGGTATTTTAAAACACTGGACGGGTACCCTTATGGATGACTGTTATAAACTCGAGGTTATAACCAGCCCTGTAGTCAACATTTCTGTGCTGAAATAAAATAAACTGTTGACACAGAGATATGTATTGCCTGTACACAAAAACTCAGAAAAGACTAATCTGATGAACACAAACATTGCTCGATTCAAAGTTATTGGGTCATACTCTTGTGGGCTGGGTTTAGAAATTGTCGACAAACTTAGATGTACTAATAGCTATATGCAACTTTATACAAAGTATCCTTGATCTGTCACAAGTAGTTCGAAAGTTGAAGACCCATTGGTGGCCTTGTGCTGTTTTTGCTCTTTTGGGCAGGTTGGTGTCTCTTTTACACATCCCCCATTTTACTTATCAGAAAGACTTCAGCAGAAAACTTTATAAATTAAAAAATGCTAATTAATTCGAAGTCACTGGATTGTGACCTGAGGGCACAGCCTCAAAAAATTCTTCAAACTAAAATGTACTGTTAATAATGCAACATCAGACTAATTATCATTAATCTATCACAAGTAGATCCTTTCAAACTTAATTAAGCAGAACTACCGGTAAAAAATTGAAAATTACTTATTAATTCAAAGCCACTGTGAAATGACATATTGGTCAGGGCCTCAAAATAGTCGTCAAACTGAAATATACTCAGTCGGAAACCAGGTTGAAATAGAACAAAAGAATCGAAGCTCTTTGTTAGAGAAGGCGATAAATGTTTACTGTATTGTTTACTATAGTGACAAAATTTTTAAAAGTTAATAGAAATAAACAAAATTGCAATTTTCTTCTCAAATACGAGGTGTTTTATTTTAAAAACACCATTTGAATAAGTTTTCAATTTATCTAGTTCATAGTTAAGCAGAACAATTAGATATCAAGTCGACGACATGGGTATCTTTCAAGTTGGATGACAAAAATGCATAACCTCCGATTTTTTTGAAAAAATTACCACGGACGGAAACCATATCAATCTATTACTTCAGTAATTTTCGTGTCTGCCCTTCCATAATGTGACTGAAGAAAAAATTCCAAAAATGGGTAACAATTGTATCGAAAAGAGAAAATCGAATGCACCGTTTTATGTTAGGGCGTGTTTGAGTTGAGTATTTTGTCTTGATATCGTATAAAGTAAGAATATTTCATACATCGTCTCGCTTCAAATTCTATCATTTTTATACATTAAAGCTTCAGGTTGACGTTATAACACAAAAAAAATCACAGTACTAAAAGATGAAATATATAGGTCAAGTGAAATACCTATCTAATGAGTCACAAAAACAGAGAAGGTGTGTTCGAATAGCTATTTTTTACTGAAAGTACTTGACGACAGTCTTTCAAGTTGGATGATGAAAATGCATATCTTCGAAAATTCCAATTTTTTGTGTGTGATAACTAGAGTTTATAGTCTTCATACACTAAAAAAATCTAGTCTGCCCTTCCAAGAAATATTTATTTAGCATTTTTTTAAATGTTTATGAATTTTCGAAAATTCCACCTGACAACCGATCAGACAATAGTTTTAAGTTGAATCAATGCAGACAAGATTATTAATTGATGCTCATTAGCTAGTTGATACATTTGTCTTTAAAAATACAACTGACATATAAGGATCGTAATGGTGCAATATGGATAAATTTATCGGTTTCCAAGAGCAAAATTGGTAGCGCGTCATCCCTACAATGGCTTCCGTTTCTACGATTGTGAAAATGAACTGGCGTAATGGGGAGATAATTTTGACGAAGTAGGATCCTGACTGTACTGATAGTAATGCTACAGCCCTGTAGTCAGCACTTATGTGCGGAAATGAATTATCATTGATATGGTCATATTTATAAATTAACTGTTTACAAAACCTTTGAATTTTTGAAATACTAAGGCTTTTCTACCTCAGGAATAGATAACCTTAGCTATATTTGGCAAAACTTTTAGGAATTTTGGTCCTCAATGCTCATCAACTCCGTACTTATATTTGGCCTTTTTAACTTTTTTGGAATCGAGCGTCACTAATGAGTCTGTCAAATTTGGCAGAGATTTTGTCATTTTGTTTCCAATGATCTTTAACTCAATATTTGTTTTAGCCCTTAATATTGTGATAACTGTTCCAATGGGAAGTTTATTAGGACAAAATGTGCATCTTGTTTAATTTTAGCCCTAGATCTTCAAAGAGTTTTTACAACCACTGGGTAATATCACTACTGTTTGATGTTTCCAAGGCTGTTGATAGTCCTCTTTTCTGCAGACCTTCTTTAATATTGATACAGTAATTTACTAGAAATAAAATGCTTCGCTGAGCATAGCCTGATACGACCACAGAGGTTGAACCCTGAATAGTTGTGGCAAATTTGGACACATTATTTAAGCTTGATTCTGTCTGAATTTGGATTGTGATCAAATTTTTTACATAGTATAGGTTTCTGACACAAAATAAATGTCAAGATCTTACAAATCTATTGCACAATACTGTGCAATTAAAGATTCTTCTTAAAAATTTAAATAAAATTGAAATTTGAAAAATTGAAGAAAAAAAATTGAACCCTTTTAAACAAAATTTGGACCCCCCAAAAAACCTTTTTGAATCCCCCCTTGGAACAATTATCCCCCCGCTTAAACCCAGCATTTCCTTTGTAATATGGAACCTTGTAATACAAGAGATACTCAGATCCATATTCTGAAACACCAGTTATTGACGGAAACTAGAAAAATGCTTGTTTTTGGTCCCTAATTCCCACAAGAATTGGGCAATTACCCCCAAACTCAATCCCAGCCTTCCTTTTGTGATATGGAACCGTGTGGTACAATGTAAGAGAGATCCATACACTTACATACAAGTTATTCTCCAGAAACTACAAAAATGCTAATTTTGGCCCCTTTTTTGTCCTTCATACCTAAACTGTTGGCACCATAACCCTCTAAATGAATCCAAACATTCTACCTGTGGTATTCAACATTGTGGTACAATAATTTTAGAGCAATTGAAATACTTATACACAAGTTAATATCCTGAAAGTAGAAAAAATGCTTACAGCTCTGAATTTGGATTGTGATTAAAAAGTTGACACAACACAGGTTTCTGACACATAATGAATGTGGTCTAAGAACTTAAACTTAACTAGAGGCTCTAAAGAGCCTGTGTCGCTCACCTTGGTCTATGTGAATATTAAACAAAGGAAGCAGATGGATTCATGACAAAATTGTGTTTTGGTGATGGTGATGTGTTTGTACAACTTACTTTACTGAATATTCTTGCTGCTTACAATTATCTCTATTTATAATGAACTTGGCCCAGTAGTTACAATGAAAATGTTAGTTAAAATTTTATGAAAATTGTCAAAAATTGATTATAAAGGACAAAACTCCTTAGGGGTCAATTGACCATTTCCGTCATGTTGACTTATTTCTAAATCTTACTTTGCTGAACATTATTGGTGTTTACAGTTTATCTCTATCTATAATAATATTCAAGATAATAACCAAAAACAGCAAAATTTCCTTAAAATTACCGATTCAGGGGCAGCAACCCAACAAAGGGTTGTCCTATTCATCTGAAAATTTCAGGGCAGATAGATCTTGACCTGATAAACAATTTAACCTCTGTCAGATTTGCTCTAAATGCTTTGGTTTTTGAGTTGTGAGCCAAAAACTGCATTTTACCCCTATGTTTTATTTTTAGCAGTGGGGGCCATCTTGGCTGGATGGCCCGGTCACTGGACACATTTTTTAAACAAGATACCTCAAAAGGTGATTGTGGCCAAGTTTGGATTAATTTGGCCTAGTAGTTTCAGAGGTAAAGATTTTTGGAAAAGATTACTAAGATTTACGAAAAATGGTTAAAAATTGAATATAAAGGGCAATAACACCTAAAGGGGTCAACTGACCATTTTGGACATGTTGACTTATTTGTAGATCTTACTTTGTTGAACATTATTGCAGTTTACAGTTTATCTCTATCTATAATAATATTCAAGATAATAACCAAAAACAGCAAAATTTCCTTAAAATTACCAATTCAGGGGCAGCAACCCAACAAAGGGTTGTCCGATTCATCTGAAAATTTCAGGGCAGATAGATCTTGACCTGATAAACAATTTCATTCAGTCAAATTTGCTCTAAATGCTTTGGTTTTTAAGCCAAAAACTGCATTTTACCCCTATGTTCTATTTTTAGCCATGGCCGCCTTCTCGGTTGGTTGGCCGGGTCACCGGACACATTTTTTAAACTAGATACCCCAATGATGATTGTGGCCAAGTTTGGTTTAATTTGGCCCAGTAGTTTCAGAGGAGAAGATTTTATTTAAAGTTAATGATGACGGACGATGGACGATGGACGCAAAGTGATGAGAAAAGCTCACTTGGCCCTTTGGGCCAGGTGAGCTAAAAACTTTAAATTTTAAATTGGACATTACCTATTATGGTCCAATATCCAAAATCTAAATACATGGTTAGATTCAGCATATCAAAGAACCCAAAGAATTCAATTTGATGAAATCAAATAAAGTTCAATTTTGGACCCTTTAGACCTCAATGTGGACCAATCTGATAACTGTGCCCAAACATCAAGAATCTAAATACATGGTTAGATTAAGCATATATCAAAGAACCCCATACTGTGAAAGTACTTTAATTCGTGGGTATCAATTTTCGTGGTTTAAGCAATATTTACATGTTCGTGGGTTTTTAATTCATGGATTTTAGTTTTCTAAAAAAAAATAATTGAAAAATTAAAGCCTTAAAAACGAAGGTAACAAATAGTCTGGATTGAAGTAAATTGCAAAGTAAACATTGACCCGTGTAAATCGTAGTGATAACACTAATTAACCCATGATAAAGTGATCAACAGATTAAAGACTATCAAAGGTGTTAATTAGGCCATACACATGTCACCTAAGTAACCTAAACAAATGCTATAATCGTATCTTGAATTGTCAAATAATTCTTATCAAAATCAAGCACAGCATGAAATTATTATTTCCCATATGTACGAAAACTATGAGGATATAAAATGAACACTTAATCATACTAGCATATCAATATCGGAAATCTGACTTTCATTGATCAAAAATATTTTTTATGAGCATTAAAAGATCAAAAGTTGTACAGTTTAGGTTTTTAATGATTAAATAGGTATAATCCTGCATGTGGTTGTAGTTCTGTGACTGCTTTTAGATATTCTCAAATTTGGCGTTATTCAATATATTCTCTAGATCATATCAGTAGTCAAACCTACCAATGGAGATCTTTCCATGTCTTGATTTGGACAAAGGGTTGCTTTATTACGTTGGACACCTAAATTCGTGGATAAAGTCATCCACGAAAACCACGAAAATTGGTTCCCCACAAATAAAAGTACTTTCACAGTATATACAATTTTTGTTGAAATCAAACAAAGTTTAATTTTGGACCGCAATGTGGACCAACTTGAAAAATGGGCCTATAATCAAAAATCTAAACACAGGTTTAGATTCAGCATATCAAAGAACCCTAATGATTCAATTTTTGTTAAAATCAAACTTAGTTTAATTTTGGACCCTTTGGACCTTAATGTAGACCAATTTGAAAATGAGACCAAAAATTAAGAATCTACATACACAGTTAGATTCGGCATATCAAAGAACCCCAATATTTAATTTTTGATGAATTCAAACAGTTTAATTTTGGACCCTTTGGGCCCCTTTTTCCTAAACTGTTGGGACCAAACTCCCAAAATCAATCCCAACCTTCCTTTTATGGTCATAAACCTTGTGTTTAAATTTCAAAGATTTCTATTTACTTATACTTAAGTTATGGTGCAAAAACCAAGAAAAATGCTTATTTGGGCCCCTTTTTGGCCCCTTATCCATAAACTGTTGGGACCTCAACTCCCAAAATCCATCCCAACCTTCCTTTTGTGTTCATAAACCTTGTGTTTAAATTTCATTGATTTCTATTTACTTATACTGAAGTTATTGTGCGAAAACCAAGAATAATGCTTATTTGTGCCCTTTTTTGGTCCTTAATTCCTAAACTGTTGGGACCAAAACTCCCAAAATCAATCACAACCTTCCTTTAGTGGTCATAAACCTTGTGTCAAAATTTCATAGATTTCTATTTACTTAAGCTGGGGTCACACATTCACGATTTTTACTGCCGTCCTTGACAGGACCATTCCCGATTAAAATTTGTCAAAAGTCTGATCAAGATCCTGTGAATCGTGGATGGAAATTCGATTTGTATATTTCGCCAGGTAAAATTCGACCGAGTCTGTCACGACTGCGTCCCGATTCTACCGAATGTAATCCGACAGAGATCAGATAGTGACAAGACAGTGAACCGACGCTGACAGAAGTTATCCGTTCGAAAACTGTCGGCATAATCGGGATGATCAGGTACTGTCGGAACGTAATCCTATCACGGTCCGCTCTATCGTATTGCAAACGGCTTTGTCTGGTCTCAGTCGTATTGTATTCTGTTATTGTCGGGACTTCTCCAGATCATTCCCGTTCCACAGGACACCGTTCTGAATACACAGAACATTGTTAGGAATTCGATCCGATACAGCAGAATCTGTCACGACATAGGCACGATTGTAATCCGACTAGACAAAATCGGCTGAGTTTCCCCGAATGTTACGGGACGCACCTAACTGTCGGGGTGCTTTGCCGAACTATTCGGACCCTTCCCGACCAGTAGGAATCTGTTACGAACTAAAACGACTGCGTTCAGACAATGATAGGACATTCCAGATAATTGAGGATACTAATCCGACTTTTTCACTTTTCGTGTTGTATCGCTGTCTGATCTCAAACGGGAGCAATAATCGGCAATGTGTGAACCCCGCATTAAACTATAGTTATAGGGCGAAAAACCAAGAAAATGCTTATTTGGGCCCTTTTTGGCCCTTAATTCCCAAACTGTTGGGACTAAAACTTCCAAAATCAATCCCTATTTTCCTTTTATGGTCATAAACCTTGTGTTTAAATTTCATAGATTTCTATTCACTTATACTAAAGTTATAGTGACGACGACAACGGACGACGCCAACGTGATACCAATATACGACCAAAAAATTCAATTTTTGCGGTCGTTTAAAAAGTGTGATAAATACGTTTATTTACTTTTCAACTTCTTGTTTGCCACTTCAATTGGTTTAAGTTACTGTTTTAAACTTTGTATTTTTTGTAGTAATAAAATCAATTTTCAAGGCATTTTTGCTATTGGCCAAAACGTCTTGAAAATTGGTTTACTAATACAATAATGAAATATATGTTCCCTACAGGAATTTTTGTTACAAGGACTTTGTATTCTGACAAGATAAACTCAATGCTTCAATATTATATTATATCATTTATTCTATTCATATAAATACTTCATTATCATGTAAATTGTTCTTAAATAGTACATGTATATAAACAATAAAAATTTAAATCCTAAATTTCTACATATACATAATCTCTCTATAAAAACAAAAAACACAACATTCAACAATTTTATCCATACTCAAGTCTATGTACATTAATAAAAAATCTTTGGCCAGACATGTTTCATATTGTATATATCAAATAAATTTCATCCCTACATTCTCTATATTCAATACAAAAACAATGTGTGTAAAAATTAAAATTCAAGAATGTAAATGTTTACTTTATATGCTTTATACCACTCAAAATGTCACATTTCAAACTTGTAGAACTTATTGTCAGGTCATTCATAATCATTGATAATGACCTTGACAGTAATGACCAGACCACATAGTCTTTAGACAAATACCATGCACAGAAATAAGTGTTTACAATGTTGTCTTATCTAATGTTTTGGTGGTGTTGGTGTTGTCCTCTTTTTACTTTTGGGTTTTAAGTTCGACCCTACAGAAGTAATTGGTGTTGATGGAGGTTTAATTTGGAATGGCTGCAACTGGAATTGTTGTCTTTGAATCTGTTGTAGCATCAGTTGTGGTGGCATAGGACCTCCAGCTGGTTGTGGCTGACCTGGCTTTAACTGAGACAGTGCCACTTGGTGACCACCAATTGTTTGTGCTGTCAAAACACCTTAAAGAAAAATAAGATTTTATGTGAAATTTCTGAGTTACAAAAAATTACTTCATATTAATTGTCAATATAAAAATAAGGAGATGTGGTATAATTGCGAATGAGACAACTAAAGTTCAAATGAAGTGGATGTAAGCATTTTTAAGCAAACATACTCCCTTCAAGAATGAGAAAAACCCATACTGTATAGTCAGCTATAAAATATAGTAGGTTTCAGTCTGCTTCCCACTTCCTTAGTTTTTAGATGGCTCTTGTGACAGAAATCAAGAAGTTCATGTTGGTCACATGACACCTGTGATGGAACGTGTCGGATACCTTTTGTGTAAACAATATTTTATTAAGAAACAGATAAATAAACGTGGCTGATACCTGTGAAGGTATAATAAAAACATGGTAGGAGGCCTTTTAATAAAAGAAATTCTTGAACAAACAAACTAAACAATGATTAAGTTTTATGGAAAGGTTCTATTAAAAATTCACACATTTCTATGATTTTTCCTAGCAGATGAAAGTGTATTACCAATGTCATTTCAACTGATCGGGCGGAGCTTACGTTTTAATTTGCATAAAGACAGTCTATTTGAAGATGTGTGTGATTAGGATGATTGCCGTTATAATTATTACTGATTTCTAATCACCTATCAGTGCCATCAAAGGAATTTACAAAAGAATAACTGGACACTTCATTGATGAGTTTATCCTAACACACCTATCTATAGATGGAATGGTTTATTATGAGCAAAACGTTTAAACTCCGCCCAGTCAAGTGAAATAAATTGAGTAATAAGACATAATAGTGTCCTATGAAAAAGTGTCCATGTGGACAGTTTTTCATAGAATTCAGGTATTTAATAATGTCCATTCCAATGGAATAGTGTCCCTCAAATGGACAGATTTTTACTGCAAAAGATATGAAATAGTGTCCACCCACAGGACAAATTTTCATAATAGTTACTTTTAAATTGTGTCCTCCAAGGGAAGTAAAACAAAGGTCATTAAAAAGTTTTATTATACTTGGATTTCAATTAAAATATGAAGGATTGATGAGAAATGGATTAATATACATGTACAAATGTAAACAGACAAATAATGGATGGAAGTGAATATAGAGAAATTTAAGTTCTAAGAAATTTCCAGCAAATGGCAAAAACAAATTGAAAGAATAACAATAAGAAGGAAGTGTACAATCAAATCTGAAGAACTTTACTATATTTATTTGGCAGAGAAGAAAGCAATACAAAATAAATAATGTCCATTGCCATGAAATATTGTCTCCTAAGTGGGCAGCATTTAATTTTTACAGCAACTGTTATGACATATGGTCTATCTACAGAACACATTTTCATAGTAAATGTTATTAAATTGGATCCTCCAAGGAAAATAATACTGAACCGCAGCTGTTATTTTTTAGAGTTTGAATTATACATGTATATAATTATATTTAGAAATAAATATGAAGATAATGATGGTATGACTGCCAATGAGACAACTCTATGTCAAAGTAATAACGAATCAAAGTCCGCAATTAAAGTTAAAATGCGTCCAGTAATAAGAAGGGCAAGTGATAGCATTTAATACTTTAATCATATCAAAAAATCCCTTGGTGGACACAATGTCCTGTAAGAAAATGTCCACCTGTACAAATTATGGTAGTGAATATAATGTCCATGTTCATGGACACCTTTTCATACCTGAGGACATATTTTCATAGAAAATTGTGTCCAGGAAATATTTAAATAAGTAAAAATTGTCCATGGACATAATTTACTATGAAAATGTTTCCAGTGGACATTTTTTCATTGGGGACATTATTAAATCCTACAATAGTGGTTACAGACTGATATAAACAACATTTATCAAACAGGAAATAAGTATTTTTTCATATCCAAATTACACATTTCAATATAATTTGGATATAAAATTAACCTTGTTTGGGAGGGTTTGTGCATACCATGAGGTAACTTCATATCATAAATATATAAATTCAAAAGATTTTTAAATAAAGTGTAAAAACTTCCAGAGGTAGTTATTTCTACCTTTTTTTCCCTGAATATATTACAACAAGCATTTCAAACAAACCACACATGAGAGAAGCATAGTTTACCTGAACTAGGAATACTAGTCACATTTTTGCCTCCTATATGTATTTGACCAGCAGATTGTGTAGCAAGAGTTGCTGTTCCTGGTTTGAGAGGGGCTCTTTGTTGTTGAAGATTAAGAAGCTGTAATCCACCAGGCTGACCTTGGATCTGTAAAACGAATTGTATAGTAAACAATTATTGGTTTAAAAAATAATTGTAACAAGTTCTTGTTGTCAGAAAAAAATTAAAGAGTTGTTCTGTCATGGTATTTGAAACATGAAGAATACACCTACCTGTGATTAATTCACAAAATAAAAGACAAAACTGAACTCCTATAAAAAGTAGTCAGACATCAATGACCAGCTGCTAGGTCTCACCATTCTGAATATTTCTGCCCCTGTCAAATTTTCTCTAGTAAAGACAAAACATTTTACCCCTTATATTCTATTTTTAGCAGGGATGGGGTAATCCTTATCTGTAATCGTAATGATTGAAATTGATTGAAATTTTTCAAGTAATAATTAGTAATCTGTACTCATTTAATTATTTTTTTTTAGACATGTCGAACATTTAGGTGGCAGTTGCAGTCATTGATTCATTTTTTAAAACAAGATGTCCAATAATGAGTGTTACAATGTTTGGTAAATTTGGTCCAGCAGTTTCAGAGGAAATGATTTTTGAAGAATTTGATGACAATGGAGGAAAGGACAACAGAAAACTGACACCAAGTGATGAGAAAAAGGTCACTTGTGCTGTCGGCCAGATGAGCTAAAAATGGTTAAGGTAAAGGTGGCTTACATTAGTTACATTTATATTTTTCAATTCAATTTAAACGACAAATGTACCCTGTGAAACAACAATGTATACTTAACAATCATTCCATAAACAAAATATAAATGACTTATTGCTAAAACTTGACATTGACAAATGTATCAGGAAAATGGGGTCAAGGTAAGATGAACCCTGCTTGTGGAATTTGATGAGATGTCAAGTTAAGATCAATTTTTAAATCATAAGAACTTAAACTACATTAGCGTCAGGGTAAAATCTTAATCTAATCTTTAAATGTTGAAAACATCTCAACAATATAATATGCATAATGTATTTTTGATAGAACTGTAAATGAATGTTTATCAACTGTTTTTGATGATGAAGTTCTGAAAAAAATTGCTTTCTGATTAAAAATACCTGTAGTAAAGGGAGAGAATTCGTTCTGATTCCAGATCCAGATTGTGTTCTCATTCCAGCACTGACCAGAGGAGCCAAACTTGCTATAGAAACTGACAGCATCCCTGTAGAAGTAGGCGCTGTTGAACCTGTAAAATAAAGTATACATACAATATACTGCTTACCTTGGTAGCTATAGGCACTAAGGGGGTTTGCGGGAGTGCTATTGGTCCTTACATCAAACATAACCATCAGTGTAGAGAAGAAAACCACTTTATTTATATTTTACACCCAACATTATATCTTAGACCATATTTTTTAACAAAAAAAGGAGACTGTCTTGAATCTGCCACTGGTCACAAGGTGTGTGTCTTACTCTAGACATTTTAGAATCTAAAAAGTAAAATAAACAGACAAGATAGTGACTTTATTTTATTGTAATTTTCAACAGAAAAATAGTCTTGCAAATGTAGTCTAAAAAAGTGACCTTATGTTTAATAACATAAGGTAACTTTTTCTTAGAATACTTAACAACGTTACTGGACATAGAACTAAGTTACCTGATGTTGTGTTGACCACACTACTGGACACAGAACTAGGTAATGCTGTTACAAATGTTACTATACTAGGAGCTGATGATGTCACACTGTTGGCCTGAAATTCATATCATATTAACTTATGAAATATGTTAAATCAATTGTGTTTACCCCTTGTAACGTAGTGAATGCATCATCTAATATTTGACTTTATAAAAATTTTATTCATTTAACATTGAAGAATTTGTATAACTCATTGTTAAAAATTTGGTGAAAAATATTATAATATAATGTGTTGTTGATATATAATCAATTAAAAAAAATGGTGAACTTTTAAATGTGTTTCATAGGGAAAATGTCATGATCATAAGTTTGCATTATCTTTAAATAAACATAGTTACATGCTTACAATATAATTGGGAAAGAAACGCTAATAATCCTCCTATTTATTCTATTCTATTTTAATCATGTGCAGAAAAAAAAAAATATGTGTCTATGTTATAGGAATTGAAAATATATAATTTATAAAGGCAACAAATATAACTCATTTATATTTTGAAAGATAACACTCAATTAACAGGATTGATTTACAGTTAACAAGAATCTTTTCACAAGTCATTGTTTTCACAATATCAATTCACAAAACTTTTTCAGCATGGAATTTAAATCGAGTACTGTACACGAGGACCTTGACATAAAAAATGTTGATCTTTACTAACTCTTCATGCAGCATTATTTACACATATTTAAATGGGTCTCATTGGGGTTTAAGCGTGACGCGGGATTGCCGTTTTTTTGTAAGCGTGACACGTGAAAGTCAAATTATTGTCTCGTGAAAACTGGAAATGAGGTCTAGCAGGACCGGGGAAATGACAAAAAATGAGAATTGCTTACGTACATAGTGTAAGCGGGATACGAGAATCTGACAAAACAGTAAGCGGGATCCGGGATCGGAACCCCCCAATGAGACCCCCATTTAAGGGATCATGAAATAAGCTGTAATAACCTCAGCACTAAAATGTGCATGTTTACAGTAACTTGTACCTGCTTCATCTGTGATAATGTTGTTGGAGCACTACTAGATACAGTTACTAAACCAGGAATTGAACTGACAAATATTCCTCCTTGATTCTGGAGCACCCCAGCATTAGAGCTGACAAGAGATATTGGTACAGGTACAGCAATATTAGACATCTGCAGGTTCTGTAGTCCTTGAAGATTGGCAATATTGATACCAGACAGTCCTGTTATATTCTGAATGTTAATATTTGGTGGAAGTCCACTAAAGTTAATACTAGTCAAACCTTGGTTTGTCTGCCCTTGACTGTTTTCACCACCTGTTTACATAAATAAAATCAAATATAAATACAAAATTTGGTAAAACACTTTATCATGTATAAACTTTATAATATAATAATTTACTGCCACTTAATTAATAGTCAGAAGAAGCACAGAATTTTAAATCAAATTACATAAGTGTGAAACAAGTAATTTAAATTGAAGCTGAAACTTCAAGTTTTTCATTTACTGTTTAAGAATCAGACATGCATGATTACTTTTATGAAGTTCCATTGTTCAGATTGTCACATTTTGACTATATCACGTTCCAAAAACAAACAGATGAAATGAAAGTTTATTCCATAAATAAGACTAAGAAAAATGTTCAGTATCTTATCTTTTTGCAATAATTATTATTGGTGCAATCAAAACATTTTGTAAGACTGTATGCCAAAAATTATCACTATTATAACATTATTGATGCTTACTAAATAGATTTACTACATTTGTTGCAATGAATTACATTGATTTCCTATTAAAAAAAATGGATAATTTTACATGTAAAATAAACGTGGTTATTTCACTCTCTTAAGTAATACAACAATAGGCGTTGTCAAGACATTGATAACGTTGGATCAAAACAAATTGTGAATATGTAGAAAAAAAGATATAGTTCCTTACATTTTTTACATTAATTTCTTAAAAAAAGCCATTTGCCAATGTAATAAAAAGAATTACTAATCAAAGAATTCAAATATCAAAAAATATTCAACTCTTGACCGAACAACACTGATAGTTAACTCATGTGCTACATGCATTTGTGAATTAATGTGTTCTTTGGTCACTCATTGAATAATTTTCTCTATTTAAATTCTTGGATTAGTTATTCTATAAATGATTATGATATGAGAAAAACATGTTTGATTTAATTATTTTTTGTGTACATATTTTTTAAGGGGCAAGCTGAAGGACGCCTGTGGGTGCAGGAGTTTCTTGCTACATTGAAGACCCATTGGTGGCCTTCGGCTGTTGTCTGCTCTATGGTCGGGTTGTTGTCGCTTTGACACATTCCCCGTTACCTTTCTCAATTTTATTTGGTGAATTAAAGAAAAATTTAATATTTGTTGATATTTGATTTCTTGGTTTATTCATTTATAAGCCAAAAGAAAATGTGTATCTCATTAAACATTCAAATTTCATCACCACAACAATTATTGAAAATTGGTATCCTACAACAATGATGAATCGACAGTAAGAACAATCTATTTTGACGTACTTTGTACAAATGCAATGTTTCCTGCAGTACCAGACTGTACTTGACCTTGATTAGCAATGTCTGCTGTGTGACTAGATTTCTTGGAGACGGTTGCTGTGGTAACTGTTGACATGGATGGAGGTGATGAAATGAATAGGTGTGATTTAGATGAATTGTTGGTCAGGTGATGTGGGAACAGTTGATTCTGAACTGTTGCTGTTAAAAAAAAAAAAAATACATAAATATAAATTACTGTTGGTAAAACAGGAAAATATATAAGAATCTAAATATTCTGTTAGCTGCACTTATATTAAATTTTCAAAGTGTATATGTTTTATTTTAAATAAATTTCTGCAGCAGTCCCTAAAGTGTTGTTGTTATAAGACTCTCTACATTTTGTGTTTTTCATCATAACGACCCTGCATACCCTCGGGTATCCACTTTATGGACTCTATCGTACTACAGACTCACCAGGCGTTGGTTCACTTTCTTTTGTAATTGATTTTATTTTTTTTATCGTGAACCCCTGCATTCCTTAAAGGAACCGCCGTTGCAACCAGCGATAATCATACTAGCCATTCCCACAGAGTAAACAAAGTTATATTTTATTGAGGCACCCACAGGAACCTTCCGAGAATGCTGCCATCAACCACAAGAAAAGAAATAGATAATAACAGACCATCTTAACCCAAAATGAACCTTAAGGAGGAAAAGAACAGTGATAGGAAATTATTTCTCTCTAACAGAATTCATTTGAAATTAAATGCACCCGATTTTGTATTCTTCAAATTCAATCTGATGCTCCCGAAAATATGTTAATCAAACATACAACCCTCGAGATACAACCACTTTTATGGATTACTGGCCATTCCCGATAGTTTGATGAACGAACACATAGTTAAAATTCAACATAGACTAGTGATATTTATACTTTGTCCTTTACTCTCGGCGACCGAAACATTTTACAGCATTCCTGACGCGATTGGAAGCAGTACCTCTGGCCAAGGGAAGCCAGTCGAAATGGTACGGAATTGCTGATAAAATGTCGTCTATTTTGGGGAAGAAATTTAACAGAACATTCAGACCACACAACCTATACAGTCTATACACAGCCTGACAACTTATTGTATTATTCTTTCCACGATGCAAAAGGACAAACACATGTTGGCAGAATAATTTTAACAAACATTTTCACAACAAAAACATTTTATTTTAATTTCTTTTTATAGTTTATTTACATACTTGCAATGAACTCTCACTTTCACTTTCAGTACGTTGCTATTAATAACGTTACTTACCATTGTAACATTATGACGTTTAAATTTTAACAACCCGATTTTGTACTTCAACATGATTTTATGTATTGATTTTATCCTGATGACGGTGCCCTAGGCACCGAAACATGTCGATCAATAAATTTCTGCAGCAGTCCCTAAAGTGTTGTTGTTATAAGACTCTCTACATTTTATTTTAATTGTATATACATGCATGAGAGAAGCTATTATAAAAAAAATATAGCAAATAAACTTTGTAACAAATCTTTTCAAGTTACAGGTTATGCAACTTTGTAAGATCTTACAACAAGATAATATTTAAACGGAAAACCCACTTTTGTGTAAAAAATTAAATCAATACCATGTTTTTTTTTGTTGTTGTTTCAAAACAAAATTAAAATCCAACTGCACATTCTTTAACAAAATTGAATTATCTGTATTTTTTCCTCTTACATGGCAATTCACCCAAAAAAAATTGAATCTTACAAGAACAGTTTTAAGAATAGGATAAACCACAGACCAGTAATTTTCTACATTTAGATGAAGATTTTTACAAATGAATTACTTTCCTATCTCAAAATTTGCATATTTCATTCAAGATCTGGCTGACTGTTTTCTGCTATTTTAAAATCCAACCTGAGGGGAAAAAACTGATCTATGTTAAATGATTCACATGAAAATCTATCCTATTTCATGTTTAATCATTAATAAGAGTCATGGTGCCTAAAATAGAAACAATTCTAGGTAATTTTTTCTCGTTTTCAATTCAATAAAACCATTGTACCTGATGTGGGTGTTGTTGCTGGACTTTGATTTGGTGTGTTGGAAGCAGATCTGAAATGAGAAGATATCAAATATATGTTCATACTCGTAATGCTAGAGGAATTATCTAATTTAAATCTAGGTTTGTCCTGGTTCATGCAGAAAATATATGTGTATGAAAAATACAGTTTTCCCTTAATTCATGAAAATTGGTGCCAATAAAGATAACTTAATTCACTGAATTTGAAATAGAATAGTACTAGTAACTAAAGTATCAAAAGTATACAAAGATTTGTATTACATTGATTTTGTAAAATCTCTAAATTCATTTTGGTTATGTTTCTACAGATACATCCCTGACTTTCAAATGTTTGGGTTTGAGACTGTTCCTGATGCAGGTAACCCAATGAAAGTGCTACTAAGACAGGGGCGGATGCAGGAATTTTCGAAAGGGGGGGTGCTAACCCAGGGCAAAGGGGGGGGGGGGGGGGGGGGGGGGGGTGCAGGGGGTGCAAAACATATGTCCCGATACAAATGCATTGATCGGCAAAAATAAAGGGGGGGTGCACACCCCCGGAACCCCCCCTGGATCCGCCACTGACTAAGACACTAAATTTCTATAGTGTTATTTTGATTTAAAGGATTTTATCATCCTTACAAAATACAAGTACAGATTTGCAATTTTTGCATCATTATATAGTTTTATAAAAGGAGTTCAATTCCCATCAAATAATTTGAGATTATTTGAGTTTTGCTAAAAACTTTTAAGCAATTCTGAAGGTGTTTAAAATGAAATATATTTACCTCTGAGAACTGGGAGCTGTAGAAAATTTGTTTTTCTAAGCAAATATTTTAGACTGGGTACAAACGGTTTGTTTCTATATTTACCTCTGAGAACTGGGAGCTGTAGAAAATTTGTTTCTCTGAGCAAACATTTGAGACTGGATACTAACATTCTGTTTCTATATTTACCTCTGAGAACTGGGTGCTGTAGAAAATTTGTTTCTCTGAGCAAACATTTGAGACTGGGTACAAACGGTTTGTTTATATATTTACCTCTGAGAACTGGGAGCTGTAGAAAATTTGTTTCTCTGAGCAAATATTTGAGACTGGGTACTAACGGTTTGTTTCTATATTTACCTCTGAGAACTGGGAGCTGTAGAAAATTTGTTTCTCTGAGCAAACATTTGACACTGGGTACTAATGGTTTGTTTATATATTTACCTCTGAGAACTGGGTGCTGTAGAAAATTTGTTTCTCTGAGCAAACATTTGAGACTGGGTACAAACGGTTTGTTTATATATTTACCTCTGAGAACTGGGAGCTGTAGAAAATTTGTTTCTCTGAGCAAATATTTGAGACTGGGTACTAACGGTTTGTTTATATATTTACCTCTGAGAACTGGGAGCTGTAGAAAATTTGTTTCTCTGAGCAAACATTTGAGACTGGGTACAAACGGTTTGTTTATATATTTACCTCTGAGAACTGGGAGCTGTAGAAAATTTGTTTCTCTGAGCAAACATTTGAGACTGGATACTAACATTCTGTTTATATATTTACCTCTGAGAACTGGGAGCTGTAGAAAATTTGTTTCTCTGAGCAAACATTTGAGACTGGGTACAAACGGTTTGTTTATATATTTACCTCTGAGAACTCTGAGCTGTAGAAAATTTGTTTCTCTGAGCAAACATTTGAGACTGGGTACTAACGGTTTGTTTATATATTTACCTCTGAGAACTGGGAGCTGTAGAACATTTGTTTCTCTGAGCAAACATTTGACACTGGGTACTAATGGTTTGTTTATATATTTACTTCTGAGAACTGGGAGCTGTAGAAAATTTGTTTCTCTGAGCAAACATTTGAGACTGGATACTAACATTCTGTTTGTATATTTACCTCTGAGAACTGGGTGCTGTAGAAAATTTGTTTCTCTGAGCAAATATTTGAGACTGGGTACTAACAGTCTGTTTGTATATTTACCTCTGAGAACTGGGTGCTGTAGAAAATTTGTTTCTCTGAGCAAATATTTGAGACTGGGTACTTACAGTCTGTTTGTATATTTACCTCTGAGAACTGGGAGCTGTAGAAAATTTGTTTCTCTGAGTAAACATTTGAGACTGAGTACTAATGGTTTGTTTCTGTATGTTAAGTTGTAACTGGTTCCCTGTTTGTGCATTTGTTCCTATTTTGAGAAATGAAAGAAAAAAATGCTTGTAAATAAATGGTCTTTTCAATAATTTTTTGTTCTATAAATTGAACTTGAACATATTTTATATTCAACAAGAGTTAAAGGTTTCTGTGTTTCAAGTTTGTTGCTTCTTTTATCTTTTATTGAATTAAAAAAACTGTTAAAAATATCATTATCAAATGTAATATCTTTTTACAGCTCAAATACTATTTTAATGCATAAAAACTTTACTATGATTATTTTACTAAAAAAACATCTGATACTTTTGAAGGGAAATTTCTGTGTGTGTGTCAAATTTTTGCTGTGTTCTTGGTAAGAATTTAACAGTGAAATTTGCCGAGAGCAAACATCTCTCTCTCCATTTAAAAGCATTGTACAAAACTTTTAAACATTAAAAATGTAGATTGCTAAAACTTAGCTGGCATTTTAAGTTTCAAACTGCAAACAATCCCTCAACAAAAATACATGATATATAATCAATAAAACAAATCTATGTTGTGATGTTATACTATTGTTTCAGGTAAGGGTGAAGATTGGTTTCCTATCAAAACCTTTAACCCACTGCATTTGTTTGTACCTGTCCTAAGTCTGGAAGCTGATGTTAAGTGGTTGTCGTTTCTTAATATGGTTCATAAATGTTTTTAATTTTTTATATAGATTAGACAGTTGCTTTTCCTGTTAAAATGGTTTTACACTAGTCACTTTTGGGGCCCTTTATAGCTTGCTGTTCCGTGTGAGCCAAGGCTTGAAGACTGTACTTTGACCTATAACGGTTTACTTTTACCAATTGTGACGTGGATGGTGAGTTGTCCCATGGGCACCCATACCACATCTTCTTATATCTATATATATCTTACAATTTCTAATTTTTACTAACTACCTTTATCTTTTGAGATGCATTTAAGTAAATGAATTATTATAATAAAGTTACAAACCAGCAGGAGCCAGGGTGAGTGATAATTGTATTGGTACATTTCTCTTGGCCATCAATAGTCCTGGAGCAGCAGTATGTTCTAACTACAATCACACAAGGTTAAATCAGAGGTCATTTACCTGTTACTATAGTCCTATTTGTATAGTTGGGCTGTGGCTTAAGATCATATAATCTAATTGGTCATAATCATATTTATATATGACTGTCAAAATTATTCTTATCTTTCAATTATCAAAAAAAATATTGTAATAAAGTACTTTGCTCATCAAGGGCCCATTAATTGGAACAAAATATATCTAAATGTGAGCCGTGGTGTAGTGGTTAGTGCATCAGACTACTAACACAAAGGTTCCTGGTTCGATTCTCGTTTGGGATGAAAATTTCAGGAACTCAATTTTCAGCTCTTCCTTGACACCATCTGCGAGTATGGTTTTGAGGAAATGATGGTAGTCTGTTGGAAGGGGACGATAAATGGCTGACCCTTGTTAAGAGAGAGCCATATCTCTCGCACGTTACAGACACCCTTGTAGATTTCGAAAAAGAGTAGGCTAATGCCGCTACAAGGCAGCACTCGCACCCGCAAAGTGGAAAGGGATTAATATTAGTTGAAAAACTTGTTTCCCAATCCACTATAAATAAATATGTTTAAACTAAATGTGATGTGATACTTTTGTTGAAAGTAACCAGAGGCTTCAAAAGAGTTGGAATGGAATCTAAAATAAGAGATTAAAAATGTTTTTATGCCGCATTAATGGGTATAATGTTTGCTGGTCTTTGCATCCATTTGTCGTTCATCCGGCCGTCTGTTCCACTTCAGATTAAAATTTTTGGTCAAGGTAGTTTTTGATGAAGTTGAAGTTCAATCAACTTGAAACTTAGTACGCATGTTCCCTATGATATGATCTTAATATGATATAATTTTGATGCCAAATTAGAGTTTTTACTCCAATTTCTTGGACAATCCAACATAGAAAATGCAAGTGGGGCATGTATGTACTATGGACACATTCTTGTTAAATAGAGAAGTGATCTGATTGACACACTAATAAATAACCTGTCAAATATGGATTGAAACCAATTCTAAATAAAGTTAAAAATCAAACAAAATCAAACAAAGTTAAAAGCCTTTTAATTAATTGAAACTACAATAGAGCTTCTCTCCCTTATGAACCAGTGGGGGCTGGTGTATTTTTAGTATCAACTATAAATATCAGTGTTAAAAGTAAACTAACCCCTGCATTACTAGAGCTAGGATGATGTGTCCCTAACACAGCTGAAGCACTAATATTAGTTATTCCACAACTGGTAGATGATGTCTGGGTGTACTCTATTACAGCAGGCTGGCCAGGAATCTGTTTTGTTATTTTTACAGCTAATCTTCCTTCTTCAGTGAAGATTTCCTTAAACTGCTGAAGATATCTAAAACAGTCAATACAGGCTCAACTCAAACAGAATATTACAAATGACACAGTGGTCAAATTTTATAGCTGTAGTCTTAATTTTATATGGCATCAATTTCAATTAGATATTTAATACAAAATTTTGTTTTATGATTTAAGACACGTTAAGGTTAAATCTGATTATCAACACTTTCTGAAATATAGATTTGTGTGCAATCAATAACAGCTTATTGTTTACAATTTTGTTATTATAAATGATACCAACTTATTTTCTGTAATATATTCTTTGGATGCTTAGTGCATTTTTATAAAATTCACTTACTTTTTACAGAAAAAATGTTTTTAGGTTTTCAATTATGTATTTTTTTTTAATCTATACAAACAACTCTTGAAACTTCAAAACATAAGCTATCTTTATTGTAACTGAAAAATCTTATGTGTTAAAAAGTAAATAAGCTGCTGTATGTGCATGAAGACTTGTCCAGCTAAATATTTCTGAAAGAATGAACTTGTTCCAACGACATTTATAACTACAGGTGATTGTTATACTGATACCAATGGTTAATTTACACTCACTTTTCAACATTGCCTTTTGATCCCAGCATGAAGCTGAAATAAGAAATTAAATAAGAGCATTGTGAGTTGGTAGTTGGAAAGCCTTAATAATCTCTTCAGAAGAGTGTGTGCAGGTGTTTGTCATAGCCAACCTAACCTACTTTATTTGGGTGTATTTATCAAAAGATGAACATTATGAATGACACTTTTAAGCAATCTGAAATCATTTGAGCATTAAACAAAACCATGGAGAATAAAAATAGAAAGAGAGAGGCAATCTCCTAAAATATTGCTGAAAATATAGCTACTTGATTTAAAATAATGGTATTTGCAACCCCTTTATTCCAATAAAAGATGGTAACCCATCAATATCAGGTTCTGACTGTATCCTTCCTATTCAGCAACATCCAAAATGTACCCTTTGTCAGATCAATAATACTTATACTTACGTACAAGATGATCCATGAGAACCCTCTTTATGATCATGATCTATATATAATTCTCCGTAATATACATGGTCAGATTTTCGTTTTAATATTGATAACTTGGCCATAAATTTCTTTTCTTGATTTGTTCCCCTTTCCAACATCTGTTCTTCTACAAGATCCTGAAGTAAAATTCAATAGATCAAATTATTTATATACTAGTCAAATAAAAATGACATGACAGGTACCACCAGGAAAAACAATGCTCAGGTTACGTTTTGTGTCTAGCATTTTGGAGATTTTTTGTCTATTTGTTGTTTTTTTCTTTTTGTCTATTTGTTGTTTTTTTCTTTTTGTCAATGCTGCAGTGTTTTTCTTTTTTCCCTCATGACTGAAATGGACCATTACATACTATTGTTTGTCACCCTAACCTTCATTTGTGTTTGATAATTGTAAACTCTTGATTCTTTTATTTTCCAGAGTACCAATTTTTGCAAAAATTGAGAAAAAAATTTGTTGATATTTTATAATTTAACCAAAATATGCTTACAATCCTATAGAAAATTTATATTTTGCCTAACATTTAAATTCACAATTTACCTATACTTATGTATCAACCAAAAAAACAGTTATATGGATTTTAGCCAAGTGAGCCAAGTGATTTTAGTGTGAGCCAAGGCTCTGTGTTGAATACCGTACTGGGACCTATAATGGTTTACTTTTTACAAATTGTGACTAGGATGGAGCGTTGTCTGATTAGCACTTATACCACATCTTCTTATATTTATTTAACCAACCAATGATTACATTACATTTACCAAATCATTATCAGCTACATTATCTGGTGACTCCATTACTGTTGCATATTTCTCAACCTGAAATCAACAAAATAGAATTATTGTGTTTAACCAGTTAAGAATTTTTCCTCTATTGACAAAGGCCAATTAACAGACTTGAGTACACAGAATTATGAAGTTGACTGTAAAAAAGTTGAATAACTTTTTATAATAAATCAGTATTAATATATTAAATTAATAAACAGAAATGAATTATTTAAACAGAAGATAAACATTTTACCAACTAATCATTAGAAAACGCAGCCACTAGGAAATAAAATTTGTCTGAAATATAGACATACCTCTACAGTTTCTGGTGTTGAAAGTTGAACTAACTTTTGTTTCCACATGTCAACATGCTGAAAATAGAGAAAAACAAGTTAAAATGAGTAGCACCCTAATGATATCCCCCTTTAAGAATTCAAAAAACAGGAAGCTGATAAGCAATGGATCTAAAAACATATGACACAGGAAAGCATGTTCACATTAAGCATGTTAACAGATTGCAGAAATATTTGTGGTTCCCTATAAAAATTTCATACATGGCCAGTACATTTTAGAATATATATATGAATTTGAAAATGCATCGCACAATAAAGCAAAAAAAAATTTTAGGAAGCCAAGTTCCCTAGAAATATGCTACAAAAATTTCATACATGGCTATAACCTAGAAGAATATATAAGTAATAGGTAAACATAAGTTGGGGATCAATGAATCTTAATTTGCTTTAAATCGCATAACACTGATCTGTACTGATCATTGAAACAGATCATCCAAAAAAATGGCATGACTTTACAAAGACAATAGTCACAATCATAACCTGGAGGTATGTACAATATCATCTTCACTTTCATAACAAACATATTAGGAACAACAATACATGCAAATGGACACAATTATTTCCTATTTCCTTATGGATACCAATACATAAACAATAGTTCTAAAAGAAGAAGAGAAAGAAAAGCTTATAACCTATCAGTTCAAACCATTGTGGTTTGGAGCTGCTGTTCCTAACAAAATAGGTACTAATACTTTGCACTTCATTGAGTACAGCCATGTGTTCAGAAAACAAATAGCTATGAACTGCTTCACTTTGTTTAATCAAATAATTTAATTATCAGTTCCATCTAATTATCAACAAGACTACTACTGTTAATCCATTCATTAATTGGCTAATTTACCCATTCATCTAGACTTGCTACAATTCCCTTTCTATTATTTCTCTCTTACTAATTTATATGTTTACTGATAAGTGCCAGCCTACTGATTGCCCTTGGAGAAAGGGACTTGCAGATATCAGTATAATTGTAATCTCCTAGTTATAGCAGTCAAAATTCGAAAAAAAAAGAAAAAACATAATTAGGAAGGGACATGTAGCAAGTCTACCATACATCTTATCATCTTACATTTACACTTGGTGCTGTGCCTTTTCCAGAATAGACTCAGTAGTTGTGTCATATATCAGACGGTGCTTTTTGGTCTCAATTATTTTACATTTTGTCATGTGCCTTTTACAGCAAATTATAAGGTATTGGTTTTCTCATTGTTGAAGGCTGTACAGTGACCTGCTTACATCCACATCATTTGGTCTCTGGTGGATAGTTGTCTAATTGGTAATCTCACAACATCTCCTTATTTTATATCAAGAATGTACAATTGTCAGATCACACACCCTTTTTAGAAGTGTGATTGTTTATTTAAGAAATTGTTTATGGGGCTTGAATATATCATGATTTTACCACGGGTTGGCCCTTTATGACAAATATTTTACCCTGAGCGATGGGTAAAATATTTGTCATAAAGGGCCAACCTGTGGTAAAATCACGATATATTCAAGCCCAAATAATTTATTTCGAATCTAATAGAACAAATACGGCAATTGTTTTGGATTGAAGCGCTCTAGGTGAAGGCATTATTTGCTGTTCCAATAAATAAACGCACTATTAAATTGACATAAAAGAAAGGAGCAAAGTGAATTAGTGACATGCTTAAACTATTTACAATAACATATTTAGATAGGTATGGATGAATCTAAATGATAATTGTACTTAAATGTCTTTTATGTATACAAAACATGACTTATATAACACATTTTAGCATCGTTTGCTTATGTTTCCTTGTTGTGATGATTTTCAGTTTCACAAGCGTGTATTTTCCCGCAAAATGCCTATATTCTGACGTCAACGTTCTATGACGTCCGGTAACTCATTCATGAATAAGAATATTTCGTGGGAGTACCATCGGAACAGCCCAAACAATATATTCATATTTTACCACGGGTGTGTACTCATAGCATTTGAAGGACGTCATGTTAAAATGTATGTTTTATTGAAATGTTCTTTGGACTTTGTTTGGCCTCTTAACCTTTTTCTTTTGGTATCTCTTGTGTTTTTATAAAACTTTCTTTTTGTAGCATAAGCCCTTGGTTTTGTTTTATTGTACATAGATAAAGCCAGAGACATGAGAGAAGATATACAATATTAACATGCAAACTACATACAGCTTTTCCAACCTTCAGGTTCACATGTGGATGTGACCTAACACGTTTCTTGTGTACAAAGTCATAAAGACGTAATTCTTTTGGCGCTTCAGCTTGCTCAAATTTTCGTTTTCTGTTTATAGATGCTTGTGTAAATTTTTTAACAGATCTGAAAAAGTACATAACATAAACATGGATTTCATGATGACATCTAAGATCAAAATTTTAAGTCAGATCATTGCATTTGCACAGATGAAAGTTTTTTTATTGACAAAATACTAATTTATTTTTATAAATGAACTTTTACTTTTGTGGCATTCCTTGCCCTTAATCATTCTTTGTCTTGTAATCAAAGTTTCAATAAATTTTAAAAGTAGGGTGAAAAGTAAATTCAATTTGTAAAATATAAAAGGTTAAGCATAAATGTAGACATTCACTAGTTTCATTAGTATGATTTGGAATAAAAAAAAATCTGTAATTCAATTCCAAATCATAGTTAATAGCCTAACAATATTCTGACTGGTTGGATATAAAGATATGCCAAAAACCAGCATTGAACAAGAATGTGTCCATAGTACACGGATGCCCCACTCGCACTATCATTTTCTATGTTAAGTGGACCGTGAAATTGGTGTCAAAATTATAATTTGGAATTATAATTAGAAAGATCATATCATAGAGAACATGTGTACTAAGTTTCAAGTTGATGTAACTTTAACTTCATCAAAAACTAACTTGACCAAAAACTTTAACCTGAACTTCGCACTATCATTTTCTATGTTCAGTGGACCATGAAATTGGGGTCAAAACTATAATTTGGCATTAAAATTAGAAAGATCATATCATGGGGAACATGTGTACTAAGTTTTAACCTGAAGCGAACGGACGGACGGACGGACGCACGGACGAACAGAGGCACAGACCAGAAAACATAATGCCCCTCTACTATCGTAGGTGGGCATAAAACGACGCACGGACGAACGGAGGCACAGACCAGAAAACATAATGCCCCTCTACTATCGTAGGTGGGGCATAAAAACTTGTTTACCTTTTAATCATTGGAGTATCAAGAACTTTCCTTTCATACTGGAGTCTATTGGCAACAAGGTGAACAGCGGGAGATGGATCCAAACATATTGGCTCTTCTGTAGCCAATAGTAACTGACTTTCTAATGTAAACAGATCTTCTTGGGTCCATCTATGTCCATCACTGCTTAGGTTATAAATATCAGCCAACAAAGACTGAAAAAATTAAAATGCATTATGTCTGTGTTCTGTTCAAATTAACACCTGGGTTTTACAAAGTTACACACAAAATACATATATTTAATTCTCTATGGATTTTTGTGCAATAAATAATTTCATAATAATTAAACAAGTACTGTGGATTCATTGTAATTCGTTGACTACCAATTGTCGTTGTTTTCATGGGTACAGTTGAAACACAAATTCAAATGATAAAAGAATATTGGAATTTTGAAAACAATGATAAAAAAATCAAAAAGGTTGTATGCAGACTTCAGCAAAACAATTAAATCTCATACCACAAAAAGACAATTTGTCCACAATCCAAGAAATTTGGTTCCCATGAAAATGAATAAATCCACAGTACATGTACATATATTGAGCTATATAAACAAATAGTTATAGTTGCAGAAATGAACATTTGATATTTTTCTTGATTTCTAATTAGGTCCCCTTTTCCTCCCAGTACCTTGTACTCTGCAGATAGGACAGACATTAACATCGTGGAACAAACCATCTTAATACCTGAGATGTAGGCTTTAACAATACATAATCAGTATCATATCTCCCATCGTTAGCTCTACGGTAATCACGAACTTCTAGTATAACACAGCCACTGTAGAACACACAAAACTAACCTGTGATGTAGGCTTCAACAATACATAATCTGTATCATATCTCCCATCGTTAGCTCTACGGTAATCACGAACTTCTAGTATAACACAGCCACTGTAGAACACACAAAACTAACCTGTGATGTAGGCTTTAACAATACATAATCAGTATCATATCTCCCATCGTTAGCTCTACGGTAATCACGAACTTCTAGTATAACACAGCCACTGTAGAACACACAAAACTAACCTGTGATGTAGGCCTCAACAATACATAATCAGTATCATATCTCCCATCGTTAGCTCTACGGTAATCACAAACTTCTAGTATAACACAGCCACTGTAGAACACACAAAACTAACCTGTGATGTAGGCCTCAACAATACATAATCAGTATCATATCTCCCATCGTTAGCTCTACGGTAATCACGAACTTCTAGTATCACACAGCCACTGTAGAACACATAAAACTAACCTGTGATGTAGGCTTCAACAATACATAATCAGTATCATATCTCCCATCGTTAGCTCTACGGTAATCACGAACTTCTAGTATAACACAGCCACTGTAGAACACACAAAACTAACCTGTGATGTAGGCCTCAACAATACATAATCTGTATCATATCTCCCATCGTTAGCTCTACGGTAATCACGAACTTCTAGTATAACACAGCCACTGTAGAACACACAAAACTAACCTGTGATGTAGGCTTCAACAATACATAATCTGTATCATATCTCCCATCGTTAGCTCTACGGTAATCACAAACTTCTAGTATCACACAGCCACTGTAGAACACACAAAACTAACCTGTGATGTAGGTCTCAACAATACATAATCTGTATCATATCTCCCATCGTTAGCTCTACGGTAATCACGAACTTCTAGTATAACACAGCCACTGTAGAACACACAAAAACTAACCTGTGATGTAGGCTTCAACAATACATAATCTGTATCATATCTCCCATCGTTAGCTCTACGGTAATCACGAACTTCTAGTATAACACAGCCACTGTAGAACACACAAAACTAACCTGTGATGTAGGCTTCAACAATACATAATCTGTATCATATCTCCCATCGTTAGCTCTACGGTAATCACGAACTTCTAGTATCACACAGCCACTGTAGAACACACAAAACTAACCTGAGATGTAGGCTTCAACAATACATAATCTGTATCATATCTCCCATCGTTAGCTCTACGGTAATCACGAACTTCTAGTATAACACAGCCACTGTAGAACACACAAAATAACTGTGATGTAGGCTTTAACAATACATAATCAGTATCATATCTCCCATCGTTAGCTCTACGGTAATCACGAACTTCTAGTATAACACAGCCACTGTAGAACACACAAAACTAACCTGTGATGTAGGCTTCAACAATACATAATCAGTATCATATCTCCCATCATAAGCTCTACGGTAATCACAAACTTCTAGTATAACACAGCCACTGTAGAACACACAAAACTAACCTGTGATGTAGGCCTCAACAATACATAATCTGTATCATATCTCCCATCGTTAGCTCTACGGTAATCATGAACTTCTAGTATAACACAGCCACTGTAGAACACACAAAACTAACCTGTGATGTCGGCTTCAACAATACATAATCAGTATCATATCTCCCATCGTTAGCTCTACAGTTATCACGAACTTCTAGTATCACACAGCCACTGTAGAACACACAAAACTAACCTGAGATGTAGGCTTCAACAATACATAATCAGTATCATATCTCCCATCGTTAGCTCTACGGTAATCACGAACTTCTAGTATAACACAGCCACTGTAGAACACACAAAACTAACCTGTGATGTAGGCCTCAACAATACATAATCAGTATCATATCTCCCATCGTTAGCTCTACGGTAATCACGAATTTCTAGTATAACACAGCCACTGTAGAACATACAAAACTAACCTGTGATGTAGGCTTCAACAATACATAATCAGTATCATATCTCCCATCGTTAGCTCTACGGTAATCACGAACTTCTAGTATCACACAGCCACTGTAGAACACACAAAACTAACCTGTGATGTAGGCTTCAACAATACATAATCTGTATCATATCTCCCATCGTTAGCTCTACGGTAATCACGAACTTCTAGTATAACACAGCTACTGTAGAACACACAAAACTAACCTGTGATGTAGGCTTCAACAATACATAATCAGTATCATATCTCCCATCGTTAGCTCTACGGTAATCACGAACTTCTAGTATAACACAGCCACTGTAGAACACACAAAACTAACCTGTGATGTAGGCTTCAACAATACATAATCTGTATCATATCTCCCATCGTTAGCTCTACGGTAATCACGAACTTCTAGTATAACACAGCCACTGTAGAACACACAAAACTAACCTGTGATGTAGGCTTCAACAATACATAATCTGTATCATATCTCCCATCGTTAGCTCTACGGTAATCACGAACATCTAGTATAACACAGCCACTGTAGAACACACAAAACTAACCTGTGATGTAGGCTTCAACAATACATAATCAGTATCATATCTCCCATCGTTAGCTCTACGGTAATCACGAACTTCTAGTATCACACAGCCACTGTAGAACACACAAAACTAACCTGTGATGTAGGCTTCAACAATACATAATCAGTATCATATCTCCCATCGTTAGCTCTACGGTAATCACGAACTTCTAGTATCACACAGCCACTGTAGAACACACAAAACTAACCTGTGATGTAGGCCTCAACAATACATAATCAGTATCATATCTCCCATCGTTAGCTCTACGGTAATCACGAACTTCTAGTATAACACAGCCACTGTAGAACACACAAAACTAACCTGTGATGTAGGCCTCAACAATACATAATCAGTATCATATCTCCCATCGTTAGCTCTACGGTAATCACAAACTTCTAGTATAACACAGCCACTGTAGAACACACAAAACTAACCTGTGATGTAGGCTTCAACAATACATAATCAGTATCATATCTCCCATCGTTAGCTCTACGGTAATCACGAACTTCTAGTATAACACAGCCACTGTAGAACATACAAAATAACCTGTGATGTAGGCTTCAACAATACATAATCAGTGCATATCTCCCATCGTTAGCTCTACGGTAATCACGAACTTCTAGTATAACACAGCCACTGTAGAACACACAAAACTAACCTGTGATGTAGGCTTCAACAATACATAATCAGTATCATATCTCCCATCGTTAGCTCTACAGTAATCACGAACTTCTAGTATAACACAGCCACTGTAGAACACACAAAACTAACCTGTGATGTAGGCCTCAACAATACATAATCTGTATCATATCTCCCATCGTTAGCTCTACGGTAATCACGAACTTCTAGTATCACACAGCCACTGTAGAACACATTTACCTTGAATAGAGATAGAATTATAGAATAAATAGTTTTATTATCCCTGTTTCAAAAAAAGCAGTAAACTAGAATTAACAAAACTGTATGTTCTGTAAAATTCTTTCTAATGGTGGTTTAGGTGTAAAACTACAAAAGGTTGAATGTCATTCCTGTACTCACTTGATTTCAACCATTTCAAAGTACTTCTGGTCTTAAAGGTATAAAACTTTGCTCAGTGCTTGGAGCACAAAAATCGTGCTCGAAACATGAAATCCAGCAATTTGATTGGTTGATTTTCGAGGCTGAGTACAAAAATCATGCTCGAAAGTTTTATGACCCTGAGGCCAGGGCTCTCATTTATAAAACTTTACTCAGTATACTAAAGTTAGGCTCCAAACACCAAATCTAGTATTTCCATTGGTAGAATTCTCATTCTGAGTACGATTATCATATATACAAAATGTTAATGACCTCATGCAAATTTTTCTGCTTGCACAAACTTCTCTATTGTTTTACAGTTTGAAAATATAAATGCAATAAGAAGAGAGTACCCTTACAATGTGTTTATCTTATGGACACAGAATATGACCTTATATTGTGATCTAACAAGATTTTCACTATCATTATAATATTATACATATTCTGAATACTGTGAATTTTTTATTATTCATTGGATACCAATTTTTGTTGGTTTCATGGGTACAGGTAAACCATGAATTCAAATGTTCAACAAATTACAAATTATCTATAGACTTTGTACAAAAGATCTGCAAAAGCACGAATTCAAATGTCCACAAAAATGCAAGTTTTTCCTCAACCCAAGAAAATTGATACCCATGAAAATAAATGAATCCACAGTATGATACACTATTTACATAACTGTTTCCACTTTTATAATGAAATGCCCCAGCACAGTAGAAGGATATGGATTCATCCTGAGACTCCTGGATTCAGAAATGATGTTTAGACAATGATTTCCAAGAGTTTCCAAGAGTTTACACCTAATTCAAAGCATATTTAATAAATCCCTCCCAACATCTTTCTGACACATTTGCAATTTATTTTTGCTTTAAATTTCTTCAATATTTCTTATTTCTAAACATACCTGTGCTCTTTCAAGTAAATCCACAAGGAATGGTGGAAGCTGAAAAAGAAAAAAATTAAGCCCATGTACAAAATGATGTATGAATTTAGAAAATGGCTGTATTGAATTTAAGATTTTGAGATTTTATGTAGTTTAACTGACTGACTGATTGAAAAACGGAAAGTCCTGACTTTAAATTCTGAAAGCGTGGCTGAAAAATTTACCTGGATGTTGTGCTTAAAAAGTTTTTAAATTTGAAAATATGACGATCTAGTAGGTTATGAATCAATGTACCTGTACAAAAAACTAGAGGCTCTAAAGAGCCTGTGTCGCTCACCTTGGTCTATGTGAATATTAAACAATGGACACAGATGGATTCATGACAAAATTGTGTTTTGGTGATGGTGATGTGTTTGTAGATCTTACTTTACTAAACATTCTTGCTGCTTACAATTATCTCTATCTATAACAGTACTTTCTGTGGAAAATGTTATTGAAAATCTTCAAATTTTAAGAAAATTGTTAAAAATTGACTATGAAGGGCAATAACTCCTTAGGGGGTCAATTGACTATTTTGGTCATACTGACTTATTTTTAGTTCTTACTTTGCTGTACATTATTGCTGTTTACAGTTTATCTCTATCTATAATAATATTCAAGATAAAAACAAAAAAACAGCAAAATTTCCTCAAAATTACCAATTCAGGGGCAGCAACCTAACAACCGATTATCCGATTCATCTGAAAATTCCAGGGCAGATAGATCATGACCTGATCAACAATTTTACTTCCTGTCAGATTTGCTCTTAATGCTTTGGTTTTTGAGTTATAAGCCAAAAACTGCATTTTACCCCCATGTTCTATTTTTAGCCATGGCGGCCATCTTGGTTTGTTGGCCGAGTTACCGGACACATTTTTTTAACTAGATACCCCAATGATGATTATGGCCAAGTTTGGTTAAATTTGGCCCAGTAGTTTCAGAGGAGAAGATTTTTCTAAAAGATTACTAAGATTTACGAAAAATGGTTAAAAATTGACTATAAAGGGCAATAACTCCTAAAGTAGTCAACTGACCATTTTGGTCATGTAGACTTATTTGTAGATCTTACTTTGCTGAACATTATTGCTGTTTACAGTTTATCTCTATCTATAATAATATTCAAGATAATAACCAAAAACAGCAAAATTTCCTTAAAATTACCATTTCAGGGGCAGCAACCCAACAAAGGAATGTCTGATTCACCTGAAAATTTCAGGGCAGATAGATCTTGACCTGATGAACAATTTTACCGCATGTCAGATTTGCTCTAAATGCTTTGGTTTTTGAGTTATAAGGGTGCAATCAACAGTTTTTTTCTATGACGTCATATTTTGAGGGACCATGTATAAGTGACCCTTAGTGGTGGACTGATGAATAAAGATACCTGTATAAAACTAGATATCACTGGAATCAGAATGTTCTCTAGTTTATAATGGAATAAAAAAAAAGTGTACTTTTAATAGTATAAAAAGTTTTATCCAGAGAAACTGGGAAAAACATTGCCTAATTTAAGCTTAAAAAACCTGAAATCAGGTCATGTGCACACCCCTGAAGACATGATACCTGCACATTTTTCATTATCAAAGTTGTATGAATTTCATAGATTTTTACATGGTCTTTCAAAAAATTCATGCTTCAGGGTACGTTCGCCTGCTCCGAAAAGAGCTACAGTGGCTGCAAATAAGTTTTGAATTTTCACTGCCAAAAAAACAGACTGTTTACAGTGTTGTCTCCCCTCAAAACATGAATATTTAATCTAATTTTTTAAATTATTTTAATCATCTAACCTGTTTTAATTGAAGTTAATTAACATATCTTTACAACCAAATACAAAAAACATGATACTTTTTCACCAATTATGTTGATAAAAAGGGACTTCCCTCCATGTCTATTTTTAGTTGGGGAATAACCCCTAGTTTTTTTATACGAAACTGTTTATAGCACCCTAAGTCAAAAACTGCATTTTACCCCTATGTTCTATTTTTAACCATGGCAGCCATCTTGGTTGGTTGGGCAGGGCACCGGACACATTTTTTAAACTAGATACCGCAATGATGATTATGGCCAAGTTTGGTTAAATTTGGCCCAGTAGTTTCAGAGGAGAAGATTTTTCTAAAAGATTACTAAGATTTACGAAAAATGGTTAAAAATTGACTATAAAGGGCAATAACTCCTAAAGTGGTCAACTGACCATTTTGGTCATGTTGACTTATTTGTAGATCTTACTTTGCTGAACATTATTGCTGTTAACAGTTTATCTCTATCTATAATAATATTCAAGATAATAACCAAAAACAGCAAAATTTCCTTAAAATTACCATTTCAGGGGCAGCAACCCAACAACAAAATGTTCGATTCATCTGAAAATTTCAGGGCAGATAGATCTTGACTTGATGAACAATATTACCCCATGTCAGATTTGCTCTAAATGCTTTGGTTTTTGAGTTATAAGCCAAAAACTGCATTTTACCCCTATGTTCTATTTTTAGCCATGGCGGCCATCTTGGTTGGTTTGGCGGGGCACCGGACACATTTTTTAAACTAGATACCCCAATGATGATTGTGGCCAAGTTTGGTTAAATTTGGCCCAGTAGTTTCAGATGAGAAGATTTATGTAAAAGTTAACCAGGACGACGACGACGACGGACGCCGGACGCCAAGTGATGAGAAAAGCTCACTTGGCCTTTCGGCCAGGTGAGCTAAAAAGTTGACATAAAATCCACACCTGTAAGATTTGGTACGTGACTTTCATACTTACTTCTGAAGAGTCAACATGTTCCAGAAACTCGGAAGCCTGAAAAAATATACATAATAGCCACATAAAAACAATTTTTTGACAAATACTTCAGTATTGAAGGGCATTTTCTTTTAATAATTAATATTATTCTTTACATAAGAGATATTTCTTATTGATGGTTTACCAACAAGAGGATGTTTCTCAGCTTCAATCTAATCAAAGGATAACATCTTCGATTTTGAAAGATCGATGATAATCTGTTTATCGCTGAGCATTTTGTCTATGGCGTCATTGTTGCTTCTGATGATATAAATTTCTTAATCTGTTGTCCCACTGTAAAATATGCAAATCCAAGCCGATATTATCTGGTTGTCTGCATATTAATATTGTAAAATACCAGCTGCAGGACAAAATATGGATTCTTTTTAACTTGTTTGCTGCACTCAACAAAAAGATTCATATTGTGACTCGCTGCTAATATTATACAAATATAGCCTTTGTATGAGGTCGATACAAGGATATATTGACCTGAAAGAAGTATATTGACTGAGGACGAAGTCCGAGGTCGATATACTTCTTTGGGTCGATATATCTTGTATTGACCTCATACAAAGGCTATATTTGTTATATTATTAATTTCCAACCATGTTTGTATCAAAATCGTCATTTAGGTTTGTTGGAACTTTATAGATATTACATTGTCTCCTTGACAATAACAACAAATTAGTTGTTATTTCATTTACTTTTTTTTAAGACATCTTATGTATTTGAAGATTTTTTTTCGTCAAATAATCGATCACAGATATCATTTGTTTCAAAACGTTAAACAATATCCTGAAATTCATTACATGACGTCACAAAGTATTTCGGTTTTTAGATATTCTAAAAATAACCGTGCAATATGCTTTTTGCCGGTCAATATGCGTTTTGCTATCCGCCGTTTTCTCTCTACCTTCGAAAATATAGTTTAACATGTGACTATCCCTAAACGAATCAAATTTGTTAAAATATACGAATTAATAATATTTTAAAATATCAATATGCAGATGACCTGATAATTAATACATCTCAGTAGCATGATATGAAAAATTATAAAATAAAATTTAAAGGAAAAGTACCCAATATAGCAATAAATAGAATACATTGTTCCATTCAATTCTTATTCATACAGACAGAGGCAGTTAAATATCTAATGTAATATTTCAACCAAAAGTTACTGTATCATACCTTTATTAAATGTACATACATGTACATGTACATGTAGTACAATATAAAAATTCTCAATCTCAAAAAGACATACCTCATATGGTAATTTAAGTGTTTCTGCCTCTATTCCATTTCTACCTTTGATCATTAAAGAATATCCTTCATTTCCAGCAAACAGATTTAACACCAAACATTCTAATTTGTCACGCTTTACCAACTTTCCTAAGAGACGTGAAGCATGGAGCTGGCCCTGAGAAGAAAATAACAATAACAACATGTAAATGAAATAGAATAAATTTTCTTGTATTCTGTGTTTCTTTTTATACATGAGATGTTTTTCACAAAACCCATTACCAAGCTGATGTATTTTTTAACCCCTAAGAAAATTATTCCTGGAAAAAACAAAATTGCTTCAGAAACAATGGCCATACATTACTAAGACATCCTGTTTTTGGTAATAATAAATGAGATTTGGTATAACTGCAAAGGTGATAAATGTGAATGATTATCAATAGACATTAGGAAAATATTTCTACAGAAAATATTTATTCCATTCCAGTGGAGTCTTTTATTTCTCTGGGTACAATTTTTGTGGCTTGAAGAAAAAGGTATTTTCCTGGTTTTGCCAAATTTTTGCATACAACCTGAAAACAAATGTGTACTTCCTTGAGCATATACCCAAGTAACCAATGCAAATCAAAATCATTATCCCACAAATAACACTGAATGATAGCTATATATAGATATAGTACTTCAGTTAATAGTGAGTTACAGCCGATTTCAATGAGTATGTAGTTAAAGGTAATATATTTGGTTAGCTTGCTTGTTAGCTGAACCGTGAAGTCATTGAAAGGTAAGGTATACTACCCTCCTTTCGAAGTAGCCTAGACCTACAGACAGATAGATTGTTTATTTGTTGGACTAGTCTACTATTAAAGGAGGGTAGTTTACCTAACCTATCAATGACTTCACGGTTCAGCTAACAAGCAAGCTAACCAAAGATATTACCTTTAGCTACATACTCATTGAAATGGGCTGTAATTTGTTTGGACTTACAGAGTCATCTGTGTCTTTAGCTTTCTCTTCTAAATATAAATCTGATAATTTCTGATGAATAGATTTTCTGTAAAACAAAGGAAAAGCGTTATTCTAATACTGATCATTTAAATAAAACTTATTTTCCCTGTTTTTTAAAACAAAAAGCTCAATTTTGTAATAGATCTCTGAAATGAATCTAGCGTTAATTGAGTTAGAACTTGTAAAAAAAATAGGGAAACAAATTGATGTTTGCATAAACTGTATTGTAATAGCTAAACTTTTCATTCTAGAGCAGTATGTTTTACAGACGACAGTTTTCCAAAGATTCATATATAGGCTAATAGGTTTAAGTAAAGCTGTGGTTTTTTTTTTTAATGGATTGTAATATTTGTGCTATCTAAATAACTGATTGTTCTATGCAAGTACTCAAATAAGCAACAAAAAAACCAACATAGTATTATTATTATTCAGAAAACCCATTTATTAAAACTTTATATCGTTTTAAGAACCAATGACAAAATTTCTCAACAATAGAGGTGAAGTAATAGAGCAATGTTTAATTTAGTATTGTACCGAGGGTCAGCTGTGAAAATTAACCCTTTACATTTAAACACCTAATATTTTGTTTAATGGAAGAAAGTTAATGTCATGAATGAATTACATGCATGTGTAAAAAATATTTTCTTTTTTCTATGCAACCTATATAGCTACATGTAACATCTGTTACATACAAAAAAATAAAATAAAAAGACAAATTCAGACATAGATACATGTACAAAAAGTGTGCTATAAGTGCCAATGAGACAAATCTCTATGTTTTTCAGGCTTAAATGAATATTTAATAAATTAAAATATTACCCTTTACTCCCTGGTGGTATATCTGGGTTAACAAAGGCTCCTGGGTTCTGTTTTACCTTCTGGATAATGTACTGAAAAATATTAAAACAGGGGATGAAAAATGTGCTTCTAAACACAGATTTCAAATCTTATTAATTATGTGTGATATTGATGGCTTCAAGTGACTAAATAGTTAAAAGCTTGTTTTGCAAACTTAAGTATGATTAATTGATTGGTGATGTTTAAGGTCTGGATTTGGAAATGGAGATCTTATGATTTCATATGATTTTAAAAGAAATCTAATATAAGGAAGTCTTTCTCCCATTTTATTAAGTGTCTGTATACAAATGTTCACCTATATTGAAAGAATTCAATCAGTAATATTTCAGAAAATAAGAGAGATAAATGCATTTTTTCTCATTTTCAGCATGTTCAGTTATAGTTCAACTAGCAAAATTTGTATACAAAATTTTGATACAGAGATTAATATAAACTAGTACAATTGATTCCCTTAAAACCAAGCTATTATGTCCAGGGTTCTCACTTAGGTGAGTCCATGAGTCCAATCATGAAAATCTGTCTAGACTTACCATTTTCAAAACTAGTGAGTCCAAAACTGCATCAAGATTAAAATAGATTGTATAAACTGAACACACAAAAAAGTCACACATATCATCTTTTATAGCATAAGTGTAAAAGTAATCTGAATTTAATGTCATTCCATTGGTCTTTTAGGTCATGGAGATTAAAACAATACATTATTTTGCAATAAAATGTCTTTTTCGTACTGTTGGACTCACCATGGGCAAAAAAAAAATGAGTCCCTGAAGTCACCTTTAAAAATACTTAGTGAAAACCCTGTCTGTCTGTCCTTGAAAAACATGAAAAACAAGCTATTATGCCAAACAAACTACATGTATTATGCCAAACAAGCTACATGTATTATGCCAAACAAGCTACATGTATTATGCCAAACAAGCCAGGGCCGTAACTACATTGAGGCAAATGAGGCAAATGCCTCATGTTTTAAATTAAATTTAAAAAAAAAAAAAAAAAACTAAAACAAAAGATTGTCTTCATATGATTGTCTTCATATCAAATTGTTTTGAAAGTGTCTTGCAAGAAGCAAGTTCTCTTCACTCTCTGATGTCGCCCCTGCATATTTTTCGTAATGATCCGATGATGTTTCTATTTTACTTTTGGTTATCAGAGTTGATGGTCTATTGTTTGTACTTCTGTGTCCCGGGTTTGTCTTTTGTTCATTTATTGTCCTACTTAATGACTAGTCTGAGTGTTGATTTTCATTTGTAAACGTGTCACACTGTGTAATGTTGCATGTCCACCGATGTCCAGGCATTATGCGAGAAAATATTTTAAGAATATACTTTGCTACTGGACACAGACAAAAGTGGTCGTTTCTACATGGAGAATTGAACTTGATATCAAAGAATACGAAACTGCCTTTCTTGTATATAAAACCATACCCAATTTTTCTTAGTATGGATTGCAAAATTAAGTATTTTCTGTAGGTGAGATATGCACAGAAGTGATAGATATGTATTATAAATATAGAAAATTGTATATCTTAATCAACAACAAAATTAAAAAAAAATAACTGTATCATATACCCAAGCGCCTGTGGATAAAACTAGATAGCTGACATGGTTTAAATTAAAGTAAGACCCCCAATTTCCCGGTATCAAATCATTTGTTGAAAAAAACATCAATGTATTGCCATATGACCTTTTACATTCAAGGGTTAAATTTGCATTAAGTCGTGTTCAGACCCTTTAACAGAAAATAAAGGAATATGAAGTACACGTGCACGGGAGCTAATCGCACACAATGTCAATGTATAGAAAAAAATACAAATGATCAATGGTCAAAGTTTTTATTCCTGTTCTTCATCTTGATAGTTGCTGGAGGGTCTTCAATAATGAAAGAATCATAAATACCGTAAAACAAGGTCAATATGGTCCCTAGTGTCGACTTGAGCAGTACTCGTACATGTATTTAACGTATATTACTGCACTAATGACTGTCACTATATTTAAATCTAGTCATAAAAAATCTCAAGTCAGCACAATACAAGACAAGAACAGACAGACAGATCCGGTATTAATGATTATGATAATTACGATTTTTGCTTTATCCTACATATCGGTCTTTTAATGTTTTGAATTTCCCTAAAACTTTAAAGTCTTAAATAACAATGAATCTATGTATTTGCTTTGAGACCAGAATATTGTCGAAAAAATAGCTAAAAATGATTTGCGTTTCTATGTAAGAAACGCTCAGAATGCACGATTTTGCGTTATTTTTCTCAGAGCTTCTAGGTGCCTTAAGCGGCCCCCAGACCCCTCGCCAAAATATATTTTGCCTCAGTATTAAAAGGGACTAGTTACGGCCCTGCAAGCTTCATGTATTATGCCAAACAAGCTACATGTATTATGCCAAACAAGTTACATGTATTATGCCAAACAAGCTTCATGTAATATGCCTGGAGAAAATCATGTCCCTGAATATTTTTAACCTACCTCTGCATACTCAGCTGCTTCCATCTGTTTTTCCATCTTCCATTTCTGCTACATCTTTAATCCAACATTGTTAAACATTACTTTCTAAAAATAAATATGAATCAATCTTTTTTAATTTGGGACACATGCATGTTATAATGGAAAAAAAGAAATTTGATTGATCATGTTGATTGTTGTTTGAAATTTGAACTTGCAGGTCTGTTAAGGTTCATCTATACACTTTCACTAAAATGGCTGTGTTTACACCATGAAATTTTCTCTGAATACAGACAAAACTGTGCAATTTTAATAGATTTAAATCCTGGCAGCACCTAGATTTTTACAAGTTGTGTTCATTTGGGGTTTTAAAAAGAAAAAAACTTTTGTGGATTTTGCTAAACATTTTCTTCCCTCGCCACAGGTGAAATCTTTGAGATGGTCCCCTTCAGGTAATGATTGATTGATATGGACAGTAGAGGGACAATACTCAATAGAAATCTACTCACAACAAAAGTGATTTAAATAGTTTAAATGAGTGGACTGTATCAAAGAAAACTCAGGTGTTTGTTTATTTTACCATATTCTGTGGCAAGGAAAGAAAATGTTCATATTATACTCTGAGACTAGTCTCAGTTATACTGCTGTATACATTTGTGATTGACTGAATACAATTATTTTGTTAACAAATATCAATAAAGATAAATACATTGTATTCCAGTATTCTACTCTGCAAATCAAAGGGAAAATGATAAATTGTTAGCAACAATATAAATATTCTGTCAATTTTTCAACAAACTTCAACATATTTTGTTTAAATACTTAAAATTATGCAACTAGCTATAGACAACAATTAGAATAAAATTAAAATAGAATAAAAATAAAAATCAGGGCGAATGGACCCTGGGCGAACAGGTATCAGGGCGAACATGAATCAGGGAGAAGGGACCTGGATTCCTTTTCATGAAAGCATTTACCAAAAAAAATGTACCACAGAAAAGCATTCCCTGATTTGCAATATTTGATCAGTTAAATTAGAAAATTGTGATTTTAGAAATGTATATGCCTTGCAAAGCGGTGACAATGACTCCACTCAGTCTAAAGCATAAGTTAACCAGAAAATACTCTCATGGTTTTCATTGCAGAATCGATTCTTCTTCTTCTTCTTCCATGTAAGGAACCGAATTCAAATTTTGAATGTACAAATGTATAAGGTCCCGCGAAAACTAACGCAATGTTGGACAACACAGAAAGTTTTCTCTTGGCTATTTACAGGATAAAACGACTTTTTAACGTTTTCTATATATATACAATTAAAACTATTTACAGGATGTTACTGTCTAAATTTTAGCAGAGCATGCCTTCAGGGCAGCTCTGAATCCATCAACTATGTCAGCTGATGTTGCTGATGTTGGCAGTTGGTTCCAGTCTCTAATGGTCCTTGGAAAAAATGATTGTACAAAGGCGTCTGTTGTGGCCCTTTCTTGCAAGAAGCGATTGTTCTACTTGTGAGTTGTGTAGATTACCAGCCTGTCTACATGTATATATCTTAGGAGATATTTAGCATTTTGAATTGGAGCTTTCAAATGGATTTACAAAAAACAAAAGCAACAAATTGCACACATACCGTAAACGGTTTACCTCAGTAGACGTCTAGATCTTGACTAGTAAATATTTTTATTATTATGACACTGACAGATTTGTTCATAAGACATAACACCTTCCTGTCCATGTCATTGGAATTATGGGACACGTTCAAACCATGATAAATCACTAAGGGATATATATACTTACTATTTCTTCTTAAGAAGATTGACAGAACAAATCTTGGAGAACATAAACTAACAATTGTCAAGTTTCTCGTGTGTAAACAAACTCTTTTCCGGTTTAGCCCACAGCGCCATCTAGGGGTTCAACCAATAACCAGAGTATGAATTCTAGAAACTAAATGCAACACACTGACAGCAAGGATTTGTATATTTAGACTAACTATACAAATCCTTGCTGATAGGTACATTATTCGACAATCTATTGCATAGAATTTTTAAAGTTAAATCACTAAATCTTTTGTTTGCAAATCCAGAAATTTCATATGGAAAAAGGGGGAGGGGCTGACTGTCTAACAGTTAGACGTGTCCCTCAAGTCATACTTGATTTGAATTAGTAGGCCACGTATGCACCAGTTATTAATCATCTTTATTCAGATGGAAAACTGGAAAACTTAAAGAAGAAGAATTCATCATTAATGGATCAAGCCTCTGTGGAGGGTGGGTCGGAGGGGTCCTGATCCCGAAATCTCAGGCTTAAAAACATGAAATGATTTTATCCCGTCCCGAATTAAAAAAAAAATTAAATCCCGACATCCCTAAATTCGAACAAACTGAGAAATCCTGGAACCCGAAAGAGTCAATCCCGAAATCCCGAGCTTAAAGCACCCGATTCCGAAGTCCCGAAAAGAAAGTCCTGCTCCTTCTCTGTGCACTTGAATTTCAGGACATAACACTTTTTTATTAGTATGCTGATGATATGTCAGAATCAATCAAAGGCTTGCAAAATATGTTGATGATGATACTTTATCTGGTTATACTGAGAAATAGTTTTTTTTTAGTTAACACTTCAACCGGGCCGCGATGTTTAACGGGATTTCACAGAGTTGCCAATCTCTGTGTATATATGTCTCTGATGAGACCAAGATATCAGTTTCTAGCACAGACACTTGTTTCAGAACTTGTTTTTCCTATATTATATGGGTCTTTTAAAAAAAATGTTGAATTTTCAGTACACCCATGCTAATTTTTTTTTTATTTCTAATGGAAATTTCAGTTGTAATTGTAAGCTTGTAGGATTTATGATTCAGAACATTTACAATAAACACGATTTACATCTATTTTGATAAGATTAAAATGTATTTATGTCCGCGGATTTTTTGGTAATTTGTGTGCGTACAGTTTCAGAAAAACGCATTTTGAATGGGTTTTTTTTTCCCGATTTTATGATCACCTTGATATCTGCAAGGGACTTTTGTAAGAACGTTAATAATTACTCTAACGAAAAATCGTAGCTTCGTTATCATTATATATAAGTAACATAATAAAAGTCATTTTATCTACAAACTAAATTCAATCAGCGTACATGAAGTTCATTTCCATCCTGTTACCGCTACTTAAATTGGCAAATAATCTATTATTTCACAGAATGAATATATATAGAAATTTATTCAATTTCTCTTGAAAACCATCTAATTGGCTACGAAAAACAAGCTTAAAATTTTATCTAAACCTTTTCTTAATAACCCAATTTTTTCTTTTGAAAATGGTAACAGGGGAGACAAAATATTGTACCACTTATCAAAATATGTTTCAAGATATTCTTGTATGACAAATATTAAGATTGCATCTTTTAATATGTTGTTCTATAAGTACTGTTTGTTTTGATTTGCTTATGTAGAGGGTTGTTTGAATAAGTCACTTTTAACTATACAAATCCTTGCTTTAACATACATTTACTACGAATAAAGAGTATTTTCTATCTGATATCATTTTCAAGTTAATTATCCATGGTGGTCACAGAGTTTATTAATTCAGTAAGAGAGTCTATATAATATATCAATGACCGCTTGCCCGTGGATTGATTAGTAAAGTGAGAATTGAAAGTAAAAAACAAATACACTTTATTTATAGTTATGAATGTACATACTATACAGATAAGTGCTAAAGGAATTATCCATGTGTTATTAAAATAAATAGAAACCAAAGGGGAATTTTTTGGGAAAAAGTAGGAGCCGGGATAGAAAAACAACTGTCATGTCCCAATGTACCTATGACTTTTGATACCTTTTCTGAAATTCATTAAATCTTTTACAACAAAATATTGATTTCAATAAAAGAAGATGTGATATGTTTGCAAAAGAGACAGCTCTCCACAAGATACAAAAATGACACAGAAATTAACAACTCAGTATAGGTCACTGTACGGCCCTCCGAACAATAAGCAAAGCCCATACCCCATAGTCAGCTATAAAAGGCCCCGAAATGACAATGTAAAACAATTAAAACGGGAAAACTAACGGCCTTATCTATATGTACAAAATATGAACGAAAAACAAATATGCAATTTATAGTAATGAATGTACATAATATACATTTAAGCGCTAAAATTATCCATGTGTTATTAAAATTAATAGAAAATACAAAAAAGGGGGAATTTTGGGAAAAAAAGGATAAGCCGGGCTAGAAAACAAGTGTCCTGTCCCAAGGTACCTTTGATACCTTTTCTGAAATTCTCCAGTCATTAAATCTTTTACAAAATTTCATTGATTACAAAAAAAGAAGATGTGGTAGGATTGCCAAAGAGACAGTTCTTCACAAGAGACAAAAATGACACAGAAATTAACAACTATAGGTCACCATACGGCCTTCAACAATGAGCAAAGCCCATACCGCATAGTCAGCTATAAAAGGCCCCGAAATTACAGTGTAAAACAATTCAAACTATAAAACTAACGGCCTTATTTATGTTTAAAAATATAGACGAAAAACAAATATGTAACACGTTAACAAACGACAACCACTATTTACAGGCTCCTGACTCGCATGTTCATAATATACTAAATATATGTTCAGTCACACTGTAATTAATGGAAAACAAAAAAATGGGGATTTTTGAAATAAAGAAGAAGGGATAAAAAAGATATTTCCCTGTCCCCAAGTACCTATTCCTGAAATTCTCAAGTCATAAAATCTTCCTACAACACTTTACATACTTTCAACCACGCTCTAAATGCCCGTGATTTCGCGGGTGTGTTCTACTATATATTAAAATAAGTAAAACATGTGGAAACAAGAATGTGTCCATATAGTAAACGGATGCCACATCGGCACTATATTTACTAAGTTTCGAGTTGATTGGACTTTAACTTAATCAAAAACTATCTCGACCAAAAACTTTGACCTGAAGCGGGACAGACGGACGGACGGACGAACTAACGAACGAACGAACGAACGAACAAAACGAACGAACGAACGAACGCATAGATGCACAGACTAGAAAACGTAATGCTTATAAATAGGGCATACAAATTTATTGTTAAAAGTAAATTTAAAAAGTAATGATTTGGCAAAAATAAAATTAGGGTAGAGATAAGAGGGAGGCAGGACCTTTTTCGGACGTCGGGACCGGGTGGTTTTTAAGCTCGGGATTTTTGGAATCCTTGCAGGATCCGGGAATATATTTTTCGATTTCGGGATATGAATTTCTTTAAATTCTGCAATTCGGGATTTCATGTTTTTAAGCCCGGGATATCAGGACCAGGACCCCTCCGACCTCCCCATTAAATTAGCCTTAGTCGGTCTTAGTTTTTTACACAAGATTCATATCCTACCATTGGTATGTTTATAAGGCTCTCAAAAGAAAAAAAAACACTGCTGGATTGTCCGAGGAGCATATTAATATTGTAGCAAAGGAGAAGAATAATTGTGGTCTGAGGCCAGAAACACGAAAATAATTGAAACTAACAGAAAGGAAACAAATATCGGACTTTGGAAAAAGGGACAGAGCTATTGATACCTTATACTGAAATTCTCCATCCATAAATTATTTTACAAAAAATATTCTACAACGGTTCACAAGCCTTATATGCCCGCGATTTCGCGGGTGTGTTCTAGTATCTTATATTAAGGTATATATCACGACAGGGGGGAATCTGAGACAAGTGCCTGTGATTTCTAGCCAGTAAAGAGCCCCCTCAGTAAAGATGGGACTGAGATTGAAGTCATAAAACTTTGCTCAGTGCTCGGAGCACAAAAATCATGCTCGAAACATGAAATCTAGCATTTTGATTGGTTGATCATTTTGGAGTATGAATACAAAAAACTGTCTCGAAAGTTTATGATGACTTTAAGGCCAGACCTAATGAAACATGGATTCATATAACGACAAAACATTAGATATTGTAAATCATTTTTGTTATCTGGATGTGCTATTTTATTATACGTGGGTCTTTCAGTTAACATTTCAGTTGAGTATTGGTCAAGTTTGACAGTTCCACTGTTGACAGTTCAACGTACAATGAAGATGTAGATGTAGATTAGTTTATTTGACACTTATGCATGGATATTAATGGCAAAAGATATGTTAGATATCTGACGAGTATACCCTTATAGTTATTTAAACAGTTATTCAAGATTTATTATGCGTATAAAAATCATACTTAATGTGCATGTGTTGGAAGGGGGGTCAAAATGTCACTAGATTAGACTGAAATTCTACAAAAGTTTTTGAACTGATTCCATGATTCGAAGTTTTGGTTATTCGTAATATGAAGAGCACTGACAGTCTGTCAATGATTTGAATAATTCCGAGACTGCTTATAACTTGTTAGGTCTGTGAACCCAAACAAATTCTAAATAGGCCATCAGAGCTCATTATTCTCAACAGTCAACCTTTAAAGGGTCGTCATAGCAATCGATGATTCATAAATTTTACAAACTGCAGTTTTTTCACTGATTAATGTTGACGAAAAGATGTTTACTGTTCATCAAGATCAGCTTTCAAAACCCGTTAACAAACACTTTGCTTTATTTTTTATTTCTTTCCACCTAAGGTTCTATAAATGCATGCTGAACTTGATCGATAGCCATAGAATTGTTCAGCATGATTTTACAGGATGATAAGCGACAGTGCTACATTAGTTTCGACATTTCACTGTGGCCGTTGTTGTGTCTCATGCAGGATAACTGGTTTGACAACTTTTTTTTAGATTTGAATTATGATAAAACAATTATATAAGTAATAAAGAATTGAATTGAAGTGATATACACGAGATTCTCATGAATTTTTTTTAGAAGATGTTTCGCTATACAGATCATGTCCTCTCACTAAATAATTAAGAATTCGGTCTTGGCATGATTTCAAATCTATCCCATCAAACTTGAAAACACAGAATAGCCCAGACATAGTGAAGTCTGTATCATATCTTGACTTGTATTTATAGAAATTGACAATGAAGGTATAGGTTGAGAATGAGACAACAAAAGGGATGATTTCAGCTTACCAATTGTGAACTTTCCATTTCAATGTATAGCCCGCAAATCCCAACAGCACTTGTATATCAATGAATAAATATCATCTAGTTCATACGTTGTTCCAAGCTTGCGTTCCCTGCACTTTTTCGCTGATAAAGGATTGTACCTGTCCTGAAAAGGAAGCTATTGGCGCAAGGGTTTCAAGGTGTAATAATGAAGTCGTCCATCGGAAGTGTTGTGGACGCAATCTCGAGTTGGTTAATCGTTCTGGAATATCTGTGTCACAGATGACCAAGGATACGTTTAAATTATTATAAACCAAATCCATATAAAAAAAAATGTCACCGTGCGGCCTTCAACAGTGGGCAAAACTCTTACCGCTAATAATCTATAAAAAGAATCAAAATGACGAGCGTCAAACCAGACACATGAGAAAACTATCAGCCTTATTTATGCAAAAAGCAATAAACCATATATACAGGCGGATCCAGGGAGGCACCCTCCCCCTTTTTAGTGGAAAAAAATGATTATATAGGGAATCACTTGAGCATGACTGGAGCGGGTCCCCCTTAGGTCAGACAGCGCCCCCTTTTTTTATGAAAAGTTCTGGCTCCGCTACTGTAAACGGAAAACAAATATGTATACAGCAACAAACAACAACCACTAAATTACTTAGCCACCTGACTTGGGACTTGCACATACCGAACGTAGAGGGGTTAACAAGTTTAGCGTTCTAGAATTATGACATCAACGATTTAGATTTATAAGACGAGCGAATTTAGAATTACTAGTACCATGGGCACACAAATTGACGGGTGCCTCTAATGAGTGGTGTCTACATTCCAGAGCAGCTAATATCATCCCCACTTGGAAGTTTTGGATTGATACATGCTACTTAGCTTTTAGGCAGCAACCATTTGATTTTTAGGGGGGGGGGGGGGGGGGGGGGCTATGGTTTTTTTTTCTGTACAAACTTTTTTTTTCGCCTTCGGCGAAGAACAATCTTTTTTTTTAGCGACAAACCGAAAACAAGATTTTTCTTTCAATTTTAGCATTACATATAGTGGCAGCTGAGGATGAAACAAACCATTTTTTTTTCTCAGGGTCCAAAACAAATTATTTTTTTCATCAAAAACTGGAAACAAACTTTTTTTTCCCACAAAAAACCATAGACCCCCCCCCCCCCCCCCCGAAAATCAAAAGGTTGCTGTCTTAGATTTTTGTGCTGTGTAGACGATTTTACTTTTTGCCATGACTTTGTCGGCTTCTCGTCGACATATGAGCTTTGAATGACCACTTTGTTTATGTTTCCACTTTTCCCTCCTAATATAGTGTATTTTTTTCTATACGCAAGAAAATAATCTAAATTCTAAGATCTAATTTATTTTGAAACGTTTTATATGTTTCAAGAATATTATTCTCTCTTTCGATCAAATATGTTGACTAGATAAGATCAGATAAACTTAAGAAATTTTGAAAAGGAGCTGACCATTATTTGAATTTTATTTGATAAAATAGCTGTAAAACATGTCGACAATCTCTACCAGCCATCTTCTTATACTGGTCCTTTTTTTCTAATTGATACTCAATTTGTTTTCTTCCTCTCCACCATCGAGACAAATAAGAGGGAACCATCTTATTTTCAGATTTTGGGCCTGTGTAAAAAGTGGGTCTCATTGGTCTCTAAGCGTAACGCGGGATTGCCGATTTTTTGTAAGCGTGACGCGTGAAAGTCAAATTATTGTGGCATGAAAACGGGAAATGAGGTCTTTCGGGACCCGGGAAATGACAAAAAAAATGAGAATTGCTTACGTACATAGTGTAAGCGGGATACGGGAATCTGACGAAGCAGTGAGCGGGATCCGGGATCGGAACCCCCCAATGAGACCCCCCAAAAAGGCAGCTTTAAAAAGAGGCAGTGGCTATTTTGCCGACTCGGGTAAAATAACCACCTTTTATCCCTTCAAAACTGAAGCTCCAAAAGCCAGCATGCTTAAACTCTTCATATGAATCAAACATGTAGTTTATTTCACGTTTTCATTCTGACAATGAAGGGTAGTCTTCCGGATCTTATCCAATGCCGATGAACAATTTATTTCATTTTAGTTTGAAAAAATTTAAATTAGACAGGCAAATAGCAAGCCAACTCTATATAAATCGCTATTTTGCTGGAGCCTGTAAAATAACTCTTAAGAGGCTATTATGCCAAAAATAGTAAAAAGCGTTGAAAACATAATTGACAGCGTGTTATCTAAGATTTACGACGGCACTGGTTACGATGAGACTAATAAGTCTATGTGTACAAAATGATAGATAACATTTATTATTTGCTTATTTTGCGATTCGTGTCACATCATACTGGTTGATATCAAACCAGTAGCCAATTCAGGAGTGCCCCGGGTAGAAGGCGTTAATTACCCTCCTTGTCTTCGGTGTTTAAAATAGTAAAGGAAAAAAGATCGCCGATAAATGTTATTGGGTCCTACCATGAACTACAGACACTTTGTCGAACCATGGACCATTTTTTGCAAGTTTATAGAGAATATATTACAAATCAAATGCTAGCAATAATAAAGTCACGGCAGTGTTGTATTTGCACCAAAAATTTAAAAAAAAATGTTTTCTGTTGCGCGAGTGCACCTTGTTGACCCCCAATAAATATCTCACCAAACTCGAGGGACATTTTTCAGGAGGGGGGCATGTATGATTTTTAGCTCACCTGGCCGAAAGGCCAAGTGAGCTTTTCTCATCACTTGGCGTCCGTCGTCCGTCGTCGTCGTCACGGTCCTGCGTTAACTTTTACAAAAATCTTCTCCTCTGAAACTACTGGGCCAAATTTAACCAAACTTGGCCACAATCATCATTGGGGTATCTAGTTTAAAAAAATGTGTCCGGTGACCCGGCCAACCAACCAAGATGGCCGCCATGGCTAAAAATAGAACATAGGGATAAAATGCAGTTTTTGGCTTATAACTCAAAAACCAAATCTGACGGGATAATATTGTTCATCAGGTCAAGATCTATCTGCCCTGAAATTTTCAGATGAATCGAACATTTCGTTGTTAGGTTGCTGCCCCTGAAATGGTAATTTTAAGGAAATTTTGATGTTTTTGGTTATTATCTTGAATATTATTATAGATGGAGATAAACTGTAAACAGCAATAATGTTCAGCAAAGTAAGATCTACAAATAAGTCAACATGACCAAAATGGTCAGTTGACCACTTTAGGAGTTTTTGCCCTTTATGATCAATTTTTAACATTTTTTCGTAAATCTTAGTAATCTTTTAGAAAAATCTTCTCCTCTGAAA